>JAXIVJ010010690.1:2500-46253 GCA_036785665.1 Chirona hameri | reverse complement strand
TGCGCAGGTCCTGACCTCATCACCCGATCGCGCAATTCCGGTTGGCCGGCAGAATTTGGAGACGAAAGTTTTACGTGCCCGACATACCTGGACACGGTCCGCCCCGCTCACTGACGTCACCTGACCTTGAGTGCGACCGCTGCCACCGGCCGCAGGCCACCCCAGTCAGGAGCAAATAGCGAGCGCCGAAGCGACTCGAACCCGGGCTGCCACTACCGGGTGAGGTCAGAAGTCCAGCGCTCTCCCACTGAGCTACAGGGACGAAATCCTAGTCTTGAGCTTAACAAAAATATTCCAAAAAATATTCCAAGTTGGTATAGCCGATTCCAAATTGGTGTCGCTGGTTCCAAAGTTGATATGGCAGTTTGCTAACTCCAGCTCCTAAAAGTTGGCATGGCCCATGCCATATCTGTCATACCGCATTTTCCATCCTTGTAACGTGCCTTTTCATCGGATTATTATTATTATTATTATTTATTTATTTTTTTGTTGGGGGGGCCTTTCAACGCTTGGGAAGGGTCCTTTCAACACTCGGAAGGGGCCCTTTCGAGGCGCCGCTCCCCCCCCCCCCCCCTGACGAAATCCTAGCTACGTGCCTGGGGAGGGGAAGTACTTCTGATAATGTTTGAGTTATATGCACATATCTCAACCTAGGTACCTACCTATAGTTTTTTTTTAAATTGTGATTGCACAATTGCCATTGTGACCTTCCCCTTCGTGAGAATCGCACGTGAATTTTGTACACACCGCTGTCACGCGTCCCAAAAAGTTATTTTCACAAAAGCAACGCGTCATTTTTGACAACCATTTTCGCCGAAATAGAGTTTTGTAGTCCAAATTGGTACCATATGAAGTGTTCTTCCTACATGTAAAAAAAAACGTTTGTTCGAGCTTCAATTCCGACTGGCAGCTTGCTGTCCGCTATTTTATCGTCCAGTTAAGCTTTTTTAAGCCCTGATTTTATGGGAAGCGTAGAGCTGTTCACCCATGATGTCACTGATTGGAAGTGGTTCCAACATCTGACTGCGCTAATGTTAAAGGTCAGAGTGAAGATTTTCTTATCTAGATTGTGGAGAATAGCGTTCGATTATGTGATGAAAAGTTGTTAAATCGGTAAAATGCATTTTCCCTCATTTTTCCCACCTAATAAACTATTTTTTTCATTGACAAGCCACCTCGGAATTAGGTATTTGAGTAGTTATCAGTTCACCTTAACACAATCACATGCCTCCAATGACGTAACCAATGACTTTCCCTTGTTCAATACAATTTGGTAAACCTTGAAAAAATGTATTGATGGAAACAAATGTAACGTAAGACAACCTAAAGTTAATATTAAGTACAAATATTGAGGTTACTCGTCACCAACACCGTAATATGAACTGAAATCGGCAGCACCAAAACCGCTGACATTTACCCCGTTTACATGAGTCGATCGGCTGTTACCGTAAATTTACGATAAGCAAATTGACGCAAAAATGACGGTAATTCGACCGTTTACATGAGTCAACCGCCGGTGTCTGCGTAAATTTACGGTAAATGACCCGACTCCAGCGCCATTCAAAACAAGCCCAGTCTCCCCTCCCTTATCGTCAGTTTAGCCACGCGCTAATTACGGAACGAGGGCCCGGCTTTCCCCACGCCGACCGGCGGGACTCCCGCTGGCGCCCGTTCCGTAATTGTTTGTCAGCGCCAGCCGGCGGATGCTCCTCTCCATCGTTCGCCGCCGCCCGCATCCTTAGACATATAGTGTACAATTATTAGTTACAAAACGTTTCGAGAACATGAATATAAATATTCCGCATATTATTTTTAACAAGCTTTCCGATTTTAACTAAATTCCTGTAAAATATCTATAAACAAAATTAAATAATAGTCCATACGTTTCGTTGTCAGTCGTCTAACGTAAATTTCCGATAGCGCTATTGTAAATTACGATAAGCCAGATCGTCAGTTTCTCCCCTCTAGGATCCGTTTACATGAGTAAAAATTACGTATGTTTTGCTTATCGTCAGTTTCGCTCACTCATGTAAACGGGGTCATTGCTTACGTTTTGTGAATGTAACACCTGCGCCATATCCGCCTCTTAATATTTAAACATCAATTGTGACGTTGCTCTTTTTTACTGAATGCATGTTTTGCGTGATAAAAATGAGGAAAATCCAAATTACCCATAAAACAAGTTTTCATCACATAATCGAACGCAATTCTCCCGCAATATAGGTACAAAATCTTCCCTACGACCTTTAACATTAGCGCAGTCTGCTGTTGGAACCACTTTCCACCAGTGACGTCAGAGTGGACAGCTCTATAGGCGTACCCAAGGGAGGGGGGGGGGGGGCAAACGGTACAATTGCCCCACCCCTGAAGGTCCGTGCGTGGCCCCTTGGCGTGTTTGGAATTATCAACCAATCGAAGGAGGAGGCATGGGCGTCGGCGGCGGGGGGGGGGGGCCACTTCAAAAATATTGGGGCACATCCCCCCCCCCAAGAAAGCAGACTTGCTTGCAAAAATATATGATTTTTTTGCTTTTGTTTTCGATTTTTGTTTGAAAATATGCCCCTCTAAAAATATAGTGGCACAATCCGGATATTTTTTTGGGTGGGGGTACCTTATGCCCCCTGATCAAACATTACCCCTCCTGGAGTGAATCCTGGGTACACCACTGTCTACGACTGTGACTGCGCCCCCCCCCCCAGTAAAATCCGTGGCGACGCCCCTGGAGGAGGCTAGTACTTAGGGAGACATAAGTCAGTCAAAAATGTAGATATTGCTCTTTTTGGGGGGAGGGGGGCGCAGTCACAGCGCGCAGTCATTTTTATCACGCAAAACATGCATCGTCCATACTTGGTTCTCCAATATATCTTCCGATTTTGGAATATATTTGTTAATTTTGATTTTGTGATGATTTTTTTGTTTGTTTAGGGGACAATTTCCACAAAATCAAACTTTTCAAACATATTCAAAAACCGGAAGATATGTTGGAGAACCAAGTATGGACGATGCCCCCCCCCCCCCCAAAAAAAGCAATATCTATATTTCTGACTGACTTATGGCTCCCTAAGTGCTAGCCTCCTCCTTAACTTGGTTGATGATTCCAAGTACCGTATTGCAGTATGTGCCCCTTTGGAAATAGGGCCCGAAGGTCCCTATTTCCAAAGATGCTCCAAATTTTTTTTTTTTTTAATATGCCCCTCTAAAAATATAGTGAGCCAAATCTGGTGAGTTTTTTTGGTGAAGGTATCTTATGTGTGAAGGTACCTCATACAAAATTGCCCTCTCCTGGAGTGAATCCTGGGTGCGCTACTGATGGTAAGAGCCGTGTTTTCCAACATTTTCCAGTTTTTCACTGTGGATAGCTGGGAGGGAAAAAACATACATTTGCCTAGCGATTCAATTTTGCATTTGGGGAAGGGCAATTGCCCATTTTGCCCAACCGTAGAAGTAGATCCGACGCCAGTGCCACGGAGCTTCAGGGCCTTTTTCATCACCTGGCCAATGGCTATATAAAGCCACTTCAATTTCTAGTACTGAGTTTGTTTACGTTTTCTATTTAACTTTTGTTAATTTTAACTCTATTTTATACAGCTGCATCATTGGGAACTGATGGGCTGTCACGTCTCCCTAATGCCGATGGCACACCCTACATCAAAGCGTTATGTTGTTGTAGTTGGGCCCATACCGGGGTGCCTCGGCTCCAGCGGCAGCAGGGGCGCCTACAGGGACGCCACGCCAAAAAACGGTACTGAAAAATTGGCGTTGGGGCGACATCACACGGTATTTGCTTGTACGGGCGCTTATTGTCCGGTTTAGAGGGCACCGATTCCGCGCCATGAGGGTGGCATTTGCCTCTAGGGACGCCTAATGTCTGACTGTCAGGGCGCCTTTCCTGTCTCTAGGGTGCGATTTAATTCTAGGAATCCTCATGGCTCAATGCCCAAGGGCGCCTGTACTGTTCGGGGGCGAAAATTGCATAACAAACGTATTGGGGGGGGGGGGGGGGTCGCCTTCAGCGCCGGCCAAGAATAGTATTTCCGTACTGCACGTAGAGGCGGCTACGCCCATGGGCGCCTATTGCCCGGAAAGGGCGCCTTCGGCGCCAAAGGAAGGGGCAATGGAATGACAGGGGCGCTAATGAAATGATTCAATGGCCCGGAGGGACGCCTTCGGCCCGGAGAGGCGCCTTCGGCGCAAATGGGGTGGGGAGGGCATGCCCCCCCCCCCCCCCCCCTGAATCCGCCACTGCCTCCCACATACCTCCAAAGGCGCCCTACGATGCACCTCTGAAGGCGCCATCCCATATAGCTCCAAAGGCGACCTCCGATACACCTTTGAAAGCACCCTCCCACGTACCTCCAAGGCGCCACCCGATACACATCTGAAGGTGCCCTCACACATACCTTCAAAGGTGCCCTCACACATACCTTCAAAGGCGCCCTCCGATACACTTCTGAATGAGCCCTCCCACATGCCTCCAAAGGCGCCCTCCAATACACTTCTGAATGAGCCCTCCCACATGCCTTCAGAGGCGCCCTCCGATACACCTCTGAAGGCGCCCTCCCACATACCTCCGAAGACGCCCTCCGATACATCTCCGAGGGAGCCCTCCCAAATAGCCCCAGAGGCGCCCTCTGTGATACCAGAGGCGCATCCGCCTCACCTTCAGTGAAGGGTGCCTTTGGAGGTATGTAAGGAGGGCGCCTTCGGGCCTCGGAGAGATGTATCTGAGGGTGCTTTTGGACTATGTGGGAGGGCGCATTCAGAGGTGTATCAGAGGGTGCCTCTGGAAGTATTTGGGAGGGCGCTTTAAAGGTTTGTGGGAGGGCGCCTTTGGAGGTATGTGGGAGGGCGCCTTTAGAAGTATGTCGGAGGGCGCCTTTGGAGGTATATGGGAGGGCGCTTTGAAGGTATGTGGGAGGGCGCCTTTGGAGGTATGTGTGAGTGCGCATTTAGAGGTATGTGGGAAGGCGCCTTCAGAGGTGTATCGGAGCGCACCTTACATTCAGTGGAACGCGCCTCATATTCATCCGGAGCGCGCCTCACATTCAGCGAAGGGCGCCGAAGGCGCCCTTCCCTGAATGTGAGGCGCATTTCATGAGCCGAAGGCGCCTTGGTACGGGGGGGGGGGGTATGATGCAGTGTCCCCCCCATAAATATGCCCTTGACAGGAAGTACCTACTTAATTAAATATATCCGTTTTTGGTATGCCCTGGTCTCATTTCAGTCTTATCTAGTAGGTAGGTAGGGTAGGTAGTACTGAGTACCTACCTATCTATTAGGTTTTCTTGGGTTTTGTTGATGCTTAAGAAAATTATAAGCGTAAATGTGTCAATGTCAGCATTACAACCTGGTGTAGAAATGATAGCAATAGCAAATTGTGACAATAGTGATAACAAATTCAATACAATGTATGGCCTTGGTGAAGTCTCTGATATTTGTTCAGTGTGAATCATCCTAAGTATACTGGTAAATATCTTTTGAAGATATTCTTGAGTCAAATCTGGTTTAGAAATGTATCTATTACAAGCATGACAATATTGTGGTGGAATCTGCCACTAATCTACCCCCATGTTGTGACAGATGTCATTTTGCAATTTGTGTGTGAGTTGGCCTCTGTTAAACTGTTGCAAGCTATTCTGCAGTGTTTATTTCAGGGTTTGCTGTTTGTATAAGTGTTCGTGAACAGTTCATGAACAATGCTTGTTTGTTTGTTTATTTGATTGTTTACGAATTTCATTATCAAGGTCATCTGTTCACGACAAAATGGCTGTTCATGAACAGTTCACGAACGTTCATGAACTGTTCATTAACAAACATACATTACTTAGTTTTTTAGTATTTGAGTTCACATTTCGCTGTCCCATCTTCAATTATTTGGAACATGCTCACTATTTTGGTATGAAACGACTACAAATTAGTACTATTAATGTGGTTTCGGGCTCATAAAAATAGCAGCCAATCGTATTGCTTACGTTAGACCGGGTCAAATGCAAACGGGCCGATGCAAACGGGCCGATGCTTACGGGCCGGGTCAAATGCAAATGTGTCTAGTAAGTTGGCGAGAAACCTCACGGGCGCTGCGCGCGCTCGGTAATTAAATAATTATTTGAGACAAAATACAAGTTTTCAAGGAGGCATGTATTGTGAAACTCAATCACCACGAGCGTCGAAACCAGGAGGACTGGGTAATGCACCCATATTTTTCAGACTCAATCTATAGGCCTTTGATCGTAGCATGGGAATAATCGCCTTTAACCCTATTTGTAACAGGGGGGGGGGGGGGCGAATTCCGCCCCCCGGAGATCTCGAGATCTACCCGTCCGATTTTCAAAAATGAAACGGTGTTTGGTTCCCCTCAACACGATCTACATTTCTAAATAATAAAATAAATCTAAATTTCGGATAGGGGGGCAACAGCGGGGCAAAAACTACAAATTTTAGTGGTATTTTTTATCCAACATAGCTTTCATGTTTATCGACCGATTTTAACACAACTAATAAGAATCGATAGAGATTGAATTGGAAATTGATATATGACTGTCACGTTTGAAAATTCAAAAATCATAGGCGTGTGCAGGTCACTCAATATGGGGGTGAAGTAAATGCGTAATAAAACCATTTTTTGATGTGTTTTTTTATAAATTAAATGGTATGTGATTGTGATTTTAGACAAAACAGTTATAAATCATATTTTTGCCATAGGCGGTACCAGGTTAGTGAAAAAGGAGGTAAAATTGGAAACAAAGATTAACCGCAGACAAGCTGCTACCCAGCACTATAATTATGTTACTGATCGTATATAGTTCGTTTTTGCATGTTGTACTTCATATATCCAGGATCCAAACTGAGGCGGCGCAAGACCTTATGATAAGTATATTATCCGCTATTATGATACTAACTAGTCAACAGTGACTATTTCACTTACAACTTCAATTAACATTGCTTACCCCCATTTTTACCCTACCTGGACTCGCCTATTATCTTATAATCGTTCGTAGAGTAGCCTGTGGTGTGTGTTTCATCCGAAAACTGCAGTATGTTATGTCATTGTACGCCCATGCCTCATAGTTTCCTTGCAATAATATGACCCCCTTTCTTCCATTGCTGAGCGCGCCTCTGCAAAAAATGACTTTATTCCCTTTTCTGGCCTCATATGTGCATATATAATTATAAGCTAAACGTATATTGCGCCGTTATCGCTGGCATATCGTCATCCATCACCATGCCAGTCACCCCCCTTTTCATGTGCCTGAACACGCCCCTGAAACTCTATATGTAATAAATTATGCAAATAATGGAAGCAGAAGCTATCTTTTACATATTGATAGCTATAAATGCCCCTTAGATCGCTATATTGGCTTCACGCCAAGCATTGAATACTTCCTGGAACCCCCCCCCCCCCCTTTCAAGCCCCTGAAACCGCCTCTGCCATGCAATTTTTATGATATTTCATTAACATCAACTAATTTGCACTTGTTGCAATCACCGTAAACCGATGTAACTCCTTCATACTTGAGGCAGTTAGGAAGAAACCGTGAAGATCGCATTTCCGTATTATCGCTAAATGTCGCCTCCGAACCCACCCAAAACTGTGCCCTTGAACCGCCTCTGTTCAGGTTAAGAACTCAAAATTTTGACTCCAAATGCGGTATTCAATTCTATGAAAAGTCCCAAAATTTCATGGGCATGCTTCCAGCCGTTCTGGAGATATCTGCGAAAAACATGAGGGGGGGGGGGGGGGGCGGAATCCACCCCCTGTTACAAATAGGGTTAACCGTCGCCCTACGGGAACTTTTTTCACATTCGCCCTACGGGGGGGGGGGGGCCTGACAGCCCCATTGTTAACTTCCAAACCAAGCAACTTAGAGCAATGCGGTAAGAACCAGCATGCTGCCTGTCATGAGAGGAATCTAACAGTATGCTATTTTTAGGTTTCAGGTCAACGGATGACCTTCCAGGTCAAGTGAATGACTTCGGATTTACCACGTCCAGAACAGCGATTTTGCTCTTCAGAAAACCTCAAAATTAGAAATTGATAAATGTAAATAAAAAGGCATGTTCCTAGACCGGTTTTGGCTCAGAAATACAAAAAAAAGGTAATTATTTGTTCGTGTCTTGTCCAAAAAATGTCAAAAAAGTTATTTTTAAAAATGACGTCATCAGTTTCTTACACTTAGGAAGTCATCACTCAGTCAAAAATGAAGATATTGCTTTGAAATTTGGTATGGGTATTGCCCATACTCATTTCTCTCACATATATTCCGATGTTTCTAATATCTTCGAAAATTTTGATTTTGTGGGGACTTTTCCCAAAAAATCTTCTTTTTTTCATTTTAGGGGTCAAAAAGCAAAAAAAAAAGAAAATCAAAGATTGCCATTTTTAAAGAGAGTGCCATTTTGCATCTTTGGTACATTGCGTTTGCGGTTTGCTTAAAACTCTGTTTTCTACGATTTTCCCAATATTTCTCATTTTTTACCAACATGACGTCATCAAAACATTATTATCTCCAAAACTTCTTGACCAATTTCAATTAAATTGTTACAGCCTACTTATAATTGTTGTAAACTCAGCTACCAAAAATTTCAGCAAGGTGCATTCCATGTGTCAAAAGTTATTCAAGAAAAACCTCAGGGGGGCCAGTCAGGCCCCCCCCCCGCCGTAGGGCGAGGGTTAAGACGCTGACGTCCCACAGTTATTCGTATGTGGCAGAGTCACTGTCGACAACCGTGAGTCAGCCTACATCTGCTACACTGATGCGCTTGTCTAGTCTACCATGTTTGTGGAGGAACTTTAAACAGTTTTCTTATAATAAAAACACAACACAAATGTCTGTATCGCTTCTAAATGAGCTTTCCTTGCCACGCAATAGGTAATCTATTAATTCATTTGAGTTGTTCATGAACAGTTCATGAACGTTCGTGAACTGTTCGTTGTTTGTTTATTTATTTTAAGCTGATGACGTCATTTGTTCATGAACACATCTGTTCACGAACTGTTTGTTTGTGTTTGTTTATTAGGAAAAATAAACAAACAGCAAACCCTGGTTTATTTTGTATCAAATATTTGATCAAATTTTGTTTTAATATTTGATCAAATATTTGCTCACCTGGGCAAATATGCTCCGGATGTATTTGTCTCACCTGAGCTCTGTGGTCTGTCAGCTCCTTAGGACTGTGTCCCACCTGGGCTTAATGTCAACCCATTCCCTCCAGCATCACTCCACACACCTTCTCCTTCTTTTTAGCCTCGTGTGATAACTTCCGACTGACCGGCGCCGCCAATGTCCGCAGGAGAGCCACAATGTTGGACATCACGGTTAGGACGCCGCTCGACTTCCGCAACCACCAGTTCTCGGTGGCCGACGACACCGTCGTGAAGGCGTGCAAGGAGCACATCGCCGACATGGTGGGGATCGCCGCCGGCCAGCAGTGGCTCATCTACTGCGGCCGCGTCCCGCAGGACGACCGGTCGTTCCGCGTCCCGCAGGACGACCGGCCGGTGCGCCAGTACCGAGGTGCACGAGAAGGTGGTACACCTGGTGCAGTGGCCGCCGACCGTAGCTCGCTGCGCCGCTGACGCCGCACGGCGAAAACCACCACGTGTACCACCACTACCACCACCACCACGCGCACCCGCCGCCCGTCAGTCAGCTGTTGGTCGGATCGTTCTCGCTGCCCGAGCGGCCGGCCGTCGCGCCGGCACTGGGCACCTCTTCGAGGGGTGCTTGTCTGTTTCAGGCGCGTCAGATGGTCCATCTGTTTAGCATCGTGTTGGAAGTGTATGAGAACAATGAAGATATCCTGCGAAAGGCAGCCGCGCCGGTGCCGCCACCACCGCCGCGGCAGGCACCCCCGCGGCAGACTGCCCAGCAGCAGTAGGGACAACAAAAGACGACCCAGCGGAGTCAGGGTTCCGAACAGGGTGGTCAGCCGGGTCCTCAACAGGGACAGCAGCAGGGACCACAGCAAGGTCAGCCAGGGGTTGGACCAATGATGTGTCATACCACCCCTGTGTCTGATCTCATTGTCCAGTGCTGTCATACCACCTATGTGTCTGATCTCAGGGTCCAATGCTGTGTCATACCACCCCTGTGTCTGATCTCATGGTTCAGTGTTGTGTCATGCCACCCCTAGTGTCTGATCTCAGAGTCCAGTGCTGTGTCTTACCACCTATGTGTCTGATCTCAGGGTCCAGTGCTGTGTCATACCACCCCTGTGTCTGATATCAGAGTCCAGTGCTGTGTCATACCACCCCTGTGTATGATTTCAGGGTCCAGTGCTGTGTCATACCACCTCTGTGTCTGATCTCAGGGTCCAGTGCTGTGTCATACCACCTCTGTGTCTGATCTCAGGGTCCAGTGCTGCGTCATACCACCCCTGTGTATGACACAGATGTTCTTTGTATGACAGGGGTTCTTTGTATGACACAGGGGTTCTTTGTATGACACAGTGGTTATGCTCATGGTTCAGTGTTGTGTCATGCCACCACTATATCTGATCTCAGGGTCCAGTGCCGTGTCATTTCGCCCCTGAGTCTGATATCAGGGTCCAGTGCTGTGTCATACCACCCCTGTGGGGTGTGTCTGATCTCAGGGTCCAGTGATGTGTCATACCACCCTTGTGTCTGATCTCAGGGCCCAGTGCTGTGTGGTGTGACGATTTTGTCTGACTGTGGGCTGTGCCGCCGGTCTACTAATAGGGCAAAGTGGGATATAGTGGACCACCGGGGCAAAGCAAACCACCCACTCTGCTGTTTTTATGAGCGGAGCAATCTACGTGCAATTATCTTCACTAATAGTGTTTATTTGATACACTTCCGACCACGACGGCTCGGCGATCGAGGTGTCAGTTTTCGCTCCGAGCCAAAAATGTGGTATTTTCTATGTCTGTTATAATTTTAGTGTAATGGGAATGTCGAGATTGCTGTTGTGTCTGTGCCCAAATGTAAATTCCTATCAGTGCTTCGGTAATGCAATTGTATAGTTGTAAATGCGCTATAAACAAGCAATCGTCATTTTGGGCGTGTCGTCTGCAATGCTTGTCGAAACGTGAAACTTTAATTTGGGGTAAAGTGGACCTGGGTGGTCCGCTTTGCCCCGCTATTCACGAGATTCCATGTATCTGTATTTCATGTGGAAGGTCGCGTTAAAGATGTTCAAAGCGAATATCTTCTTAATTGGTTCGCTGCTGTTGTTATCGAGTTATAAACTTTTGGAAAACGATCGCAGTGCAGAGCAAAGCTGCTTTGCTGTCGTTTATCTGGAGTTGGGGGCTGTTGGACTGGGTTAATTACCAATACATGACATTGGTGTTATCAATTAACATATTTCAGTATTTGAACGACGAGTACCTGAGAAATGATATAAGTATTGTGTATCAATAAGTATTGAGTATTGTAAATTATTATTAAATTATTAAATAAAGTAAATTATTATTTATAAAAAAGTATTGTAAATTAACATTATTTTAAAAGAATGGGATAGCGACTAGCGTGGTTTACTTTGCCCAGCGATTTTGTTCTCACCCGAAACATGTTTTGGCTTCTTCGGTGTCGAATTACGCCATTTTATAGAAGTCCTAGATACAATTCTCCGAATGAAAATCAGAGCTTGAACATGAAACTACCCTTCGGACACATTCGTTGGTAGATTCCGGTTGCGCCGAAAACATTATATGGCATAATTCCTTAGCTAGTCCGCTATGCCCAGCTCTCCCCTACGCTCTATCGGTCGTTGCAAATTACTATGTCGACGCTGGGTTAGCTGCAAGCAGGACGTTGGGATGACTGACAAAGTAGGCGCTTGTAGGCTGGCAGGATGCAGAAATGGCTGGATGTGGCGGTACTAAGTTTAAACAGGTGCAGATTGGCGGTAAAGGTTCAGGTTCGTTCACGTCTGATGCGTGAGCGGAGTGGCCGACTCGTTGGTCAGCAGTGGGAAGTTATTTGTAGCGGAAACATTGGCCGATTAATAATTTGTATCATCAATAACTGAATACAAAATAATTTTGTGGCTCTTTCTGGAAGTAGGCTCTGTTTGCATAAGGTCACTCAAGTGTTCTAATTAATCATGACATAAACACACCTTAAGATCCCGTCCAAAATATCCAACTATTTGGGAACCGGTCCTCACTTTGCTGTGTACTTGGTGTGTATATGGGTGACGTCATAATTACGTCACTGAGCCCGGTCCTCACTTCGCTTGACCATACGGGTTCAGTTCTATTATACTTTCACTGTTCAAATGGCTGCCATCGCAATCTACGCGTCTTCCGCATCACAATAAGCCCATTCCGCCCCCTCTACGACAATTTTAGAGGGTGGTTGAGATGGTCCTCACTCCGCCGTAATTCTTCAGAGTCCACACTCCGCTGTGCTTGCCAGCATGTGTGTGTGTGTGTGTGTGTGTGTGTGTGTGTGTGTGTGTGTGTGTGTGTGTGTGCGTGTGCGTGTGCGTGTGCGTGTGCGTGTGCGTGTGCGTGTGCGTGTGCGTGTGCGTGTGCGTGTGCGTGTGCGTGTGCGTGTGCGTGTGCGTGTGCGTGTGCGTGTGTGTGTGCGTGTGCGTGTGCGTGTGCGTGAGCGAGCGCGTGCGCACGTGGTTCAGGCGCCACACGCACGTGGTTCAGGCAGACAGTGATGAAGGTGGCAGACGGCTGATCGGCCGACTTGGCGCGCAACAGCGTCAGAAAGAGGACGTGATTAACGACACACAGCTCTTTGTGACCCGGAGTAGCTGAGCTGCAGACCTGCTCGGCAGCACCAGTCCGTAACGGATACACGGCACCGGCCAGCCATCCGCGACCGCCGACCTGCTGACACACCCTGATAACACCTTGACACACCATGCTGGCACAGCCTGATGACACACCATGATGACACACCATGATGACACACCATGATGACACCTGACACACTATGTTGATACAGCCTGATGACACACCATGATGACACACCATGATGACACATCATGATGACACCTGACACTATGCTGACATAGCCTGATGACACACCATGATGACACACCATGATGACACACCATGATGACACACAATGATGACACACCATGATGACACCTGACACCATGATGACACAGCCTGATGACACATCATGATGACACCTGACACACCATGATGACACACCATGCTGACACATCCTGATGGCACACCATGATGGCACACCATGATGACACCTGACACACCATGCAGATACAGCCTGATGACACACCATGATGACACCTGACACCATGATGACACCCCATGATGACACCCCACGATGACACCTGACGCACCATGCTGACACAGCCTGATGCCACACCATGATGCCACACCATGATGACACCTGACACACCATGCTGAAACAGCCTGATGACACACCATGATGACACATGGCATAGCATGTTGACACAGCCTGATGACACACCATGATGACACCCGACACATCATGATGACACACCATGATGACACACCATGATGACACATGACACAGCCTGTTGACACCTGATACACCATGATGACACACCATGATGACACACCATGACGACACATGACACATCCTGTTGACACCTGCTACATCATGATGACACACCATGATGCCACCTGACACAGCCTGATGACACACCATGATGACACCTGACACCCTGCTGACACACCCTACTGACACCTGACACAGCCTGCTGACACAGACTGATGACACACCATGATGCCACACCTTGATGACACCTGACACCCTGCTGACACAGACTGATGACACCATGACACACCATGATGACACATGACACCCTGCTGACACAGCCTGATGACACACCATGATGACACACCATGATGACACACCATGATGAGACCTGACACCCTGCTGACACACCATGCTGACACCTGACACATCATGCTGACAGCCTGATGACACACCATGATGACACACCATGATGACACCTGACACATCCCGTTGACAGCCTGATGACACACCATGATGACACACCATGATAATACCTGACACAGCCTGATGACACACCATGCTGACACCTGACACCCTGCTGACACACCATGATGACACCTGACACATCCTGCTGACACACCGTGATGACACACCATGATGACACCTGGCACAGCCTGATGACACAGCCTGATGACACATCCTGATGACACACCATGATGACACACCATTATGACACCTGACACCCTGCTGACACAGCCTGCTGACACCCTGCTGACACAGACTGATGGCATAGCCTGATGGCACAGCCTGCTAATACCTGACACAGCCTACTGACACAGCCTGTTGACACAGCTTGCTGACACGACCTGCTGACACAGCCTATCTGCTGACACAGCTTAATTATATCGCAGTCCCCTCCATTGTTTATGTGCGGTGTGGAGGCTGAGCAGTGGTTACAGGAGGGTGGGGATCTTTAGCGATCATCGTCGCTACCATGGGCGCAACCACGTCCAAAAAAGTGGTACGGACAAATTGGCGTTGGTACGGACAAATTGGCCATTGCTCAAGGGGCGCGCCATCGCCAAAAAAAACTCGAAATATCACAAATGTGTCATTTTTTAGATGTAGTGTATGTACCTGTAATCTACTATAGTACTGACAAATAATGCCACCATCCACATAATCAATATGAGACCACTGGCGGATCCAGCCTCTCTCCGTCGGGGGGGGACATCTTTTTGTGGCAAAAAAAAGTACCCCCATTTCTTACCCTCCGCGGGTTTGAGCCGGTCACCTTATTTTGTTATTCGAGCTTAATAAATTCACTTTTTTTGGAGAGGGGAAAAAAACACAAAAACGCGATATTCCGTAGCATATACACATATAAGTAATAATAACGTTTAGCTCATACCAACTCGCAGGGGCGTCGCCGATAATTTTTAGTGGTTGGGTCGGCTGAAAGGGAAGAAAAAAATAACCCCAATTTGTGTCTGCGTGTATTTAAAGGGAATGTTTCACCTTTCTGGAAGTTGTCAAATATACGCCAGTTGTAGTGAAAAATATGAAGTAAGTGCTGCTGAAAACGATGGTGATATTTTTTTTTCTCGAAAATTTCACTTAACTTCAAAAAATTAAGTTTGTAATATTTAGTTTGATGACGTCATGTTGAGCTATAGACCACCGCTGATTGGCTGACAAAGTGGGATTGCCTGAAAAAGTGGCGGTCAGCCAATCAGCGGCTGCACCAGCCTGGATTCATTTTGCAATTGGTAAATTAAACTGCTTAAAAACGGTTTAGTTTTGGGAAAAATGACCTTAGTGATTTAGACATTTCAATAACGGCCCAAGATAATGGCTATCTCAGTTTAAAACTAATACCAAGGTGAATCATTCCCTTTAAGCCTTTGCACCATTTTTAATGTGGATTTTCATATTATAGTAGGTACTTTTTATTTAGCGCCGCCAAGCAGCGCGATTTTTTACGGGTTTGCCTGATAAAACCCAGAAATATAGACGGTGGGCCTTGTAGAGGATAAGAAGGTAAAAATGTTATTTATTAAATTCAGCGTTACGACGAACCGAAGACGATGACGATGGCTTCGTTATGACGATGTCCACCGATGTGACGCCGCGAAGCAGCGTGACAATTTTAATTTTAGGTCGTGGAAACGAAATTTTCATATTGGAACAAAACCGTGATTGGAGCCAAGCCTGAGGTAACCCCTTTTACAGGTTGCACATCTCGGTATAATGAAAAATATTGAAATGTAGGTAGTTTTGATTATACCTACCTATAGCCTCTGATAGTAAATCACGATGACCGGTGGCAGTCAGCGCTCAATAGTACATATGATAATAATAACTATACATATGTACCGAACTGTAACAAACAACTGGTAACAGTGCAAATGGTTTGAAAGCAGCAAGAGGCAGGACGACTTTTCCGCGCATAAATGGTCCCTGTGGATCTGGAGGAGTCTGGTGGGAGTTGGCTTGGGAGATGGTCCTGGCCTGGTCCCCACTATTAGCTCTTTGGTCCAGTAACTTGGGCACCGCTGGAGCAGCTTCCGGGTGTCGATGTCCGCGTCCTTGCGTTCGCGTCGCATATTTTTTTTTTTTTTAAATCGTCGAAGAAAAAAATTGCTTAAAAATTTTGAAATTTGATTTGCTGAAAACATTAGTCAGTTAGTTTTAAAATGTATGTCATATTTGGATTTCTCGTGGTTTTGCACCCAAGTGTTCATGAAAACCATCGTGGGCCTTCCAATAGCACCAATTTCAGCTAGCACGGCGTGTCGGTATCCCCCCGCGCGGCGCGGCGACGGCGGGGTCGCGCGCTGCCTCGTCCGGGACAGATACAGATATGTATTTCGGAACCTCCATAATATGGCTTTTGTGGAATCCACGTCATTACATTAATAATACACAATAGGATAAAAACAGTAAAACATACAGTGATGAAAAATACACACGGTAAAACAGAACACGCGGCAAAAAGAGTGGCAGGTGGCAACATAGGCCGCTCCCAGCCGCAGACACCGATCGCAATCTACGGTAAAATTCACGATTGACTATCGCCTAGCCTCCAGCGTAAGGTCGTTCCAGGCGCTCGTGGCTCGGTACACAAAGCTGCGCCGGGCGAATTCTGTCCGCACGCGGGGCAGCTCGAAGTGGCCGGCTTCAGTGCCGCGCGTGCGGCGAGCGGATACATCGGCGCGCCGCAACAATCGCTGTCGCAATAGTTCGGAGGCACTGGTGGATGTTGTGAGGTGGCGCATTGTGGCAATATCGCGTTCGGTGATCATTTCATCAACATTGGGCCACCCCAGTTCACGCAATGACGGACTGACATGGTCACGTTAACAGTTGGCAGCACTCGGGTGTTTGGGCGTTAAAAAAAAACTACTAGACCATAGGGCTCCCATGTTAAATCGACAATTTTCAGACAAGGCTGGCTGGTAACCTATGGGGTAAATTGTAAACCTGACTGCTGGACAATATAGCTACGAGCCATTGGCTTCAACGGTTCTATTTACAATTTTTGGATATTCCGGGAAGAGGAAGGCGCAGACCAACATACAGTCAGCTACCAGAAGCATCAAACGGCGACTGGCTTCAGCGGTTATGATGTCGAACTCGATTTTTCCGAAGAGGCAGAGAACAAAACTGACGTTGAGACCATGATATCCGAGCTTGTTGACAAATTTAACAACCCGACAACCTCCTATAGCGTACATACTGGTTATTGATTCACCTTTTGGGAATGATTCAATCACGATTCATTTTGGAATATGAATGATTCAGTCACCGTTTGATTCATGGATAACCATTCTGAGAAATGATTCTTTCCGATTCAAAGAATCAAAGCATTTTTTTTATCAAATCACGTTTGACTCACCATTGAAATAGCATTGCACAGTCTTTTTGATTCAATCAGCCTCGTTTCTATGCGGGTTTGGATTCAATCATGATTCATGAATAAACAAATCCGGTGGTGAATCGATTCTTCTTTGATTCAAGGGATTTTGATTGAACGATTCCAATCGATTCAATCAGAATCGAATCAATAACCAGTCTGATTAGCGTAAAGATGCAAATTAGGACAATATCTCCGTTCACTGTCAAGGAAACTGCAAATAAGTTCGGTGCCAAGGAAAACATGGTAAGGAAAGCCAGAAAACTAAAACAAAATCTGGACGTTCTCGCCACACCAACGATGAAAAAACCTTCTCGTGCCATTTCTAAAGAGATTGAAGATGGCGTGAAACAGTTTTACGAGCTAGATAACGTTAGCAGGCTAATTCCCGGGATGAAAGACTTAATTTCGGTTCGTGGGGATCACGGAACCAAACAACCGCACCAGAAGCGTCTGGTCCTAACAAACTTAAGGGAGATATATCACCTGTATAAGTCAGAAACAACTGATCCCGTTGGCTTCTCGACCTTTGCCAGACTGCGATCGCCATGGTGCGTGTTGGCAGGCTCGTCCGGGACGCACTCTGTATGTATGTCCACCATCAAAACCCTAAACTGATGATGCAAGCAGTTGATCCCTGGATTAAGCTTGAATCACTGATGCAAAGGAAAGTTTATGACCTCAGAAATGAAAGCTGCATGCTACGGCAAAAAATATATTAAAAGAAAATATAAACTTACCATAAATATATGAATTACTCTGGTTTAAAAACGTTCGGACAAATTTCGGACAAACAATGATTTTCGGACAGTTTCGGACGGACAGGGAACTTGGTCTTGGACATCGGTCGGACATTGGACAATATTTTCTTGAAACTGGCACCACTAATACAGACCGCACTACACTAATAACACAGCGGCAAACCTCTGAGGAATTAATGGGAAAAATTAGCACAGAGATCATGAACCTGACCAGACACCATTTCATAGCCAAAACACAAAGTGAGCACTTGCGAGGCCTAAAAGCGTCATTGAAAAAGGAAGAGTGCATTCTATGAGGCGATTTTTTCACAGAACTACTCTTTCGTAATTCAAGACGCAGTTCAGGGATTTCATTGTGACACGGCCCAAGCAACTGAGCATCCCTTCGTGGCGTATATGACGGAAAACGAGAAAGTAGTTGCAAAGAGTTGCTACGTCATTAGCGACTATACTCGGCACAAAACGCAGACGGTTATATGTTTATATTATTATATGTTTTGTTATATGTTTAAAAAAGGTGATCGAGATGTTAAAGAGAGAAAATAGCTCGCTGGAAAAGATTTACTACTTCACTGACGGTTCGGCCGCACAACACACAAATAAATACAACTTGCGAAACATGTGCCTCCACGAAGGTGATTTCCAACTAAAATGCACCTGGCACTTCTTTGCGACGTGCCACGGCAAGGGCCCCTGTGACGGAGTAGGAGAAACGGTTAAAAGGCTCACTGCGCGAGCGAGTCTTCAGAGGCCGACAAAAAGGCAGATCGTCACCCCAAGCAGACTTGTAACCGACTCTGAGTAAAGTCATGAATTGACTCATGAGTCGGACATTTTTGGATCAGTCATGAGTAGAGTCGATTCAATAAAAAAAAACATTTGAGTCAAGAGTCAGTCGAGTCGATTCAATTTGTTTGAAACATCACTTGAGCCAAGAGTCGGGTCAGTGCCAGTTCTTCGGCTGTAAGTCAGACTTGAGTCGACTCAAACAAATTTGAGTCTTACAACAGGAACATAGCAAAGGGGGGCCACTGGGGCCACGCCTCCCCCCAGCAAACCAGTTTACAGTTTACACTAGATAAAATGTTATTCTGCTGATACTCGACCCCCCCCCCCCCCCTCCCTCCACACACCCCGGTCAACATCAAGTAAGAATTCAACTTGAGATGATGAGTCAAATTGAGTCGAAATATATTTTGGAGTTGAGTCGATTTTTTTTATAAAATACATCACTTGAGTCAAGAGTCGAGTCAGTTCTTCGGCTGTTGAGTCAGACTTGAGTCGACTCAAAAACAAAAATTACACGTCTGACCCCAAGGGACATGTTCCACTTCTGCGCAACTTCTCTGACAGGTTAGCGTGGCTGTGATGGTTATAGCAATACTTATGCGGGCACTGAAGATAGTTACTGGTTAGTGTTTTACACATAGATAAACCACCATGTTGACACTGTTGAGTCACGTTAGTTGGTCATACATCAATAAGGTATTTTGGTCACCTCGTTTGCAGAACTTCAAAATACTCTTCAAATTAAGCGTCGCAACTGGTGGATTTAAATGAAAGGCTCGCTTTGCTGCATTTTTTCGTCTCTCAACAAAATAGTATGAAGTCCATCGTTTTATAGCGACAATGCCTGATTAGAAATTGGTCGTGTATACGCGTCCTTCGCTGATGCTGATAGGTACATCATCAAAATCAAATCAAATAAAAAAAGCTCTGATGCGGTTTGTTTTATCATCTTTTTACGATAAATTTTCCTCACTTTGTTTGCTTCCTTTGTAGTCACACTTAGTTCATGCTTTCATGTGTGCACTTCAAATACGTATCGTCAGAAGAAGTCGACCAGACCTTGGACTTCTTGAGTAGCAGATTTGTAGAGGCTTGCACCATCAAGGGAACCAGGGGTTTCACATGTACGAGCCAATCAACGATAGGGAGGTCAAAGTCCATGCAACTTCGTCTAGCTCTGCGCTCCACGTGTTCCGTACGATCAAGTAGACGTGCTGTGTGTACAATACCTTATTTTAGCTGACGCGAGCTGCCGCTTTTAGGTAAACATTTTCAAACAACGTTAATGAGTCATGGCCGTACCCAGGGGTGCACTACATACATGAATCGTATTGATGCATATTCACGTGGTATCGACGATTGTGTTGCTTTAAGCGAATCAGAGCCACCAGGCTGGACCTCTACAGAGCGGGAAGGGGGAGTGGGAACGCGGGAAGGTGGCTGCGGCAGTCGGCCGCACCGGGAGCGAGCATGGAGCGGCGGCAGGACGGCGCGGCGGGGTACCGACACGCCGCGCTTGCTGGAAGGAGTGCCAGGGATTAAAAAAATATGTGATGGTCGCCGACCAAAATCCTAAACGACAAAATGGTCTCCCTAACCAAGATCCGACTGGCTGCCAGTATTGCCCGTGGTGCGTTTTGATAGTGCCATGGCCAAGCGATTCTACGCATTTTCGGTATACAGTGGTCATGCGAGACGTAACCCACCTCACTCTTGAATCTAATTCAGCGTCAGATAGACTGGAACTCAACCGTCAGATATATTCTGCTTGCATGACAAAACATCAGATCCACACCGGTTGACATGTGGTGCACAGTGCACACGATAGAGTTAACTCAACAGCCAAATACCCATACGCGTGAGCTCACATCACAGCAAC
This sequence comes from Chirona hameri, assembly GCA_036785665.1. NCBI lineage: Eukaryota > Metazoa > Arthropoda > Thecostraca > Balanomorpha > Balanidae > Chirona > Chirona hameri. The sequence goes on along the minus strand of JAXIVJ010010690.1, from coordinate 25,479 downwards.
ATGCAAAGAAATGCCAAACACACGAGTCACAAATGGCATACTTCTATACTACGTGACCAGTAAACGCATTAATGGGCGATAACCGAGCGGACACTCGTATAAACCCGAAGTATGTCTGCCTCCAAAATTACAACTGAATAGATCCAGTAGTTTTGTGGGGTGTGAAGTAGTGGTCCGCACGCGCGCATGCAAATTGTAATCTCCTTGAGTCCATTATCGGCAATGCGGTGTCGCACGAGCACGCTTGCATGTTGAATAACGCCCTGACGAGCTGAATCTCGGAATAACCGAACAATCTGAAAATGTAACCTAAGTCTGGACATAAACTTTCCCTCTATCATGATGATAATGATTGTGGTTTTTGGGCGATCCGACTGGCGAGGTCATTTGGCGCCCAAAACTTTAACTCTAACTGGTTTAATAGTTCCTGAGGTATGGAATCGGGGTGAACACGTGCGCACGCGCATTTTGACTGGGACCCGACTCGGGGGTTAAACAACTGTTCGTCAAATGGCACTCAAAATTTCAGCCGAATAGGTCCAGTAGTCTCTGCAATATAAAATGGGAGTCCGCACGTGCGGTCAGCGTGCTTGCGGTGAGGTTTCCGTTTCATCTTGTGGAATATTGTCTATCACCAGTATGCCATTCGGAAGCAACCCACCAGATTTCATTTTATTCCACCCAGCAGTTTTTTAGATACAGCATAGGGATGCGACTAGGCACCCTTAACCCTTGCACGTGCTCACGCGCGTTGAAGTTTTAAGCTATATTTACTACCTAAAATACGGAGTATCATTGGCTCTTAATGTACGCCAAACTTGGCTCAGTTTGATAAAGCCATTTTATCATCTGACATGATTTTCAGGCATCATCGGGGTTTGCGCATGCCCCACGTTCGCCCGTGCAACGCGCTACGCTGCCACCTATCAGAATGCAACGTGTCGAAAGTAATATTGGTTTGATCGGCTATCGAATGGCAGAAACCCGACTGTAATTAGGTGAGCAATTTCAAAGTTAGCTTTCGTTAAAGGGAATGTTTCACCTTTCTGAAAGTTGTCAAATATACGCTGGTTGTAATCGAAAATATGAAGTAAGTGCTGCTGATAACGATGGTGATATTTGTTCTCTCAAAAAGTCACTTAACTTTATACAAATTAAGGTTTTAAATTTGGGATGATGACGTCATTATTGAGCTATATACCGCCGCTGATTGGCTGACAAAGTGGGATTGGCTGAAAAAGAGTCTGTCAGCCAATCAGCTGCGGCACTAGCCTAGACCTCATTTTGCAAATGGGAAATTAAATTGCTTAAAAACGGCTAAGTTTTGGGGAAAATGACCTTAGTATTTTCGACATTTTAATAACGGCCAAAGATAATGGCTATCTCAGTTCAAAACCAATACAAAGGTGAAACATTCCCTTTAAAGGAAATAGTTCACCTTCGGAAAAAATTTCAGAACACGATTTTATTATATTTTTTAATACAGTTTCTTTTTTTCTTTTTTAAAAATGGTCCTACATCGCGCCAATTCAGGACAGAAGGTTGTAAATTATTAATTGTATCGTGTGCGTTATTGGTCTGCGCATGCTCCATGCAGTGCTGGCACAATTCAGACGGTACGGTATATCATATATGCGCCGCATTCCTTCGCCAAAAAGTCAAATATCTTCGGCTGGAGAGTCTTTTCAGTCAAGAAAACAGTCAAGATAAGGATTTCTCAACACGGGCTACAAAACTGCTATCTTAGTTTAAAACTAATGTTGAAAGTGGACTATTTCCTTTAACCCTATTTGTAACAGGGGGGGGCGGATTCCGCCCCCCCCCCTCATGTTTTTCGCAGATATCTCCAGAACGGTTGAGAGCAGGCCCATGAAATTTTGGGACTTTTCATAGAATTGAATACCGCATTTGGAGTCAAAATTTTGAGTTCTTAACCTGAACAGAGGCGGTTCCAGGGCACAGTTTTGGGTGGGTTCGGAGGCGACATTTGGCGATAATTCGGAAATGCGATCTTCACGGTTTCTTCCTAACTGCCTCAAGTATGAAGGGGTTACATGGGTGTACGGTGATTGCAACAAGTGCAAATTAGTTGATGTTAATTAAATATCATAAAAATTGCATGGCAGAGGCGGTTTCAGGGGCTTGAAAAAGGGGGGTTTCCAGGAAGTATTCAATGTTTGGCGGGAAGCCAGTATAGCAATGTAAGGGGCATTTATAGCTATCAAGATGTAAAAGACAGCTTCTGCTTCCATTATTTGCATAATTTATTACATATAGAGTTTCAGGGGCGTGTTCAGGCACATCAAAAGAGGGGTGACTGGCATGGTGATGACGATATGCCAGCGATAACGGCGCAATAGATGATTACCTTATAATGATATATGCACATATGAAGCCAGAAAAGGGAATAAAGTTATTTTTTTGCAGAGGCGCGCTCAGGAATGGAAGAAAGGGGGTCATATTATTGCAAGGAAACTAAGAGGCGTGGGCGTACAATGACATAACATACTGCTGTTTTCGGATGAAAAACACACCACAAGGTACTCTACGAACGATTATAAGATAATAGGCGAGTCCAGGTAGGGTGAAAAGGGGGGGTAAGCAATGCTAATTGAAGTTGTAAGTGAAATAGTCACTGTTGACTAGTTAGTATCATAATAGCGGATAATATACTTATCAAAAGGTCTTGCACCGCCCCAGGTTGTATCCTGGATACGCCTATGATGAAGTACAACATGCAAAAAGGAACTATCTACGATCAGTAACACATTTATAGTGTTGGGTAGCAACTTGTCTGCGGTTAATATTGTTTTCCAATTTGACCTCCCTTTTTCACTAACCTGGTACCGCCTATGGCAAAAATATTATTTACTACTGTTTTGTCTAATGTCACAATCACATACCATTTCATTTATCAAAAAAACAACATAAAAAATTATTTTATTACGAATTTACTTCACCCCCATATTGAGTGACCTGCACACGCCTATGATTTTAGAATTTTCAAACGTCACCGTAATATATCAATGTCCAATTCAATCTCTATCGATTCCTATTAGTTGTGTTAAAATCGGTTCATAAACATGACAGCTATAGTGGATCAAAAATACCACTAAAATTTGTAGTTTTTGCCCCCCTGTTGCCCCCCTATCAAAAATTTACATTTTTTTATTATTTAGAAATGTAGATCGTGTTGAGGGGAACCAAGCGCCGTCTCATTTTTGAAAATCGGACGGGTAGATCTCGAGATCTCCGGGGGGGGGGGGGGGGGGGCGGAATCCGCCCCCCCCCCTGTTACAAATAGGGGTAGCCAGGAGCCTGTTACAAATAGGGTTAAGTGTTGGTGCGGCCGGACCTGTCCAATATTGAGGAACCTCACAGTTCGCGCCCTAACGGTTATAAACATATTACTATATTACATATACTTTAAGAGCTATACCAAAATATTATATATAATAACTATATTACTCTTCTATGTTGCAACATTACTACAAGGATGCTACTATCACAGAACACATGTGAAATATAAGTAAAACACGGCATAATACATTCCAGACTCAAACAACAGATGCGGCATAACTAACCTACTCTACTACTAACCTAACCTATACAAACACACTGGGCAGGGCAGTTGAGACTAGGCGGTCAGCGTTCACACTAGGCGTTCTCAATCCTTGAAAATGTGCGTGCGTGCACATTTGCTGGCCTTATGGCGAGCGATTACTGTGCCTTGCAGCGCCGACACGATCGACACGGTGGAACGGACAAAGTGAAATCCTCCCCTTTTCAGCGCGGCCTGCGTGAGGTACTCCGAGTGGGATGGGTCAGGGCCGTTCCAGCGAACTATCAGCTCTTTCTTGGCGTTGTCATGCTGAAGTTGCCGGTGTACGCCGAACACTGCTTTGATGGTGCTGCCCATGCTCTCCACCACGCTCTCAGGGGGCACAGCAGCCACAGCCGGATGACCATGTCCACGTACGGCGTCAGAGAGTTCTGCACGTTGGCCTTCTCCCAAAGAAACTTGAAGAGCTCCTGGTTGGATAGCTTAGGGCTGGAGTTCTGCAGGGCCTGGTAAGCCATTTTGACACACTCACCAGTCACTACATCTGGGATCAGCCGACGCTTCTTTAGGCGATGCAGCGCTCGCTCCACCTCGATGGCGATACTGGAGGTCCTCGACTGCCTGACGGACTGCAGATCGGACGCGGTGCGGATGTCTTCCATCACCTCCAGTATCTGGGCGTTGTGACACCCCTTGGTGGCTCCTCTGGCGTCGACACCCTTCTCTCGGCGGCTGCAGTGGTCAGCCAGCGCTGTTGTGAAGCGTGCGATCTCCTCAATCTGGAACGGAGACGGCAGCCGTTAAACGAGGATAAAGGTGTATGTATTACGCAGCATAAATGATTGAGCTATATTAATGTGCAATTTATCACGCATATGACCTCATGACGGATAAACATACACCAGGTATCTTACGATTTGCAATGAAAAACGAATTACATGCAAAAACGTCGTACTATTAAAAGGGATAAATCCTTTGATACATTGTCCTAGAAATACGCAACACAAGAAGTGCAAAGTTATACCTTGGAGAGAACACACGACTAACAAATTTCGTATCAACAAAACATGATACCACAAGCCGCAAATGAGCTAATGAAGATAGCGATTGTTGGGCGCACTCACTGCAAGGGCCATTTGAAACCAATGCAGGTGAGCTGGACATACACAACTGAGCAGCGTGAAGTAAACAAAGAAATGGCTGATACACATATGAAGTTGACACTGTTACTATTGCACGTTTAGGAAATGTACTTAAGATAAATATGGAAAACAGTGAAAGTTATTAAAAATGGAATGTAGTTGTGCAGCTATGTAATTCATGGACACTTTGTCGAAGCTTTCTGGCTAACACTAATAAGAAGCAAAAAAAAACAGAGCATGATCAATCTCTCAGTACTTCAGATTCTCAGCATGCTTCACCAGATTCGGCCAGCGCGTCTTCATCTCTGCAGGATCTTCCTCATTCAACACCTCTCTGATGGCAGAGGAACTCCGAAGCTCGGATGAGTCTGGGCGAGTGGATGCTGAGGCAGCAAGCGTGGCCGTCATCAGCTCGAGTTTCTCGACCATCTCCCTGTGCAGCTCCTGACGTTCCCAGGGCAGCTTCTGCAGGTTCTGAAGGTCTTTGCTGATTTGCCCCAAGATGCCGTACAGATCCAGCAGGGCTGCTACGCGCACTCTGAAGGTCGCATCAGCTCCTGAAATGAAATAAAACAATGAAGCATTGAAAGACAACACGTTTGATCGAATCACCAACGTCTGGCACAGTATTATACATTAAGCGTCAAGATTCGTTAGACTCGAGCAACAGCACTCATTATATTTTGGAACCTCTTAAACGATTTAAAAAAGCAAATAGTGAGAAGCGAAATAAGCAGTCCTAAGGTCCGCCATCTGACCAAACATCCGCCGGTTGACCAAACATCTAATGTACAGAAATGTCACCAAACATGCAATATAGATTGTATGTTAGATAAGTAATGACAGCACAATGTGATCAGCCATAATATACCTCTAAGAAGCCGGAGATCTTCCACCATCTGGCCAACCGCGGAGGATTTCTCGCGAGGAGAGTCTGCCAGCCGATCCAGACCAGTGGCCATCGCAGGCATGTTGATGACGAACGCCTGGAGGACGACGGCGGCATATGGCGAGAACCTAGTCTCTGACCAGAGCTGCAGCCTCGGAGCGGCACCCCACGCTCTTCGCAGATGCTCCGCAGTATCTCTCGGTTCTTACTGCTGACCGAAAACACGCTTGGTGATGCGCGTCACCGTTTCGATGGTGTCGTTCACCCAAGCACAGTTCAGCTCGGCCCTGGCGCTCGAATCCGCCAGATCAAGGAGGTGTGCTCCGTCCCAAAGGCATGGCACACACGGGGGATCGGAGCGAGCAGCGTAGTCAGGATTGGACATTGCCAAGGTTTTCAGGAATTTGGATGGGACACTACATATTGTGATGGTACTGGCCGTCGGTACATATCGCAGAAAGCCTTTTCACGTCCGTGACACCGACTTTGGCCATCGTGTCCAGCCACTCCTTTGCCAGCGAGGCTCCATCATGTTCAGTCACCACCGGAGCTCCGACGACGAAACTCTGGAACAGAGCGTCCGCTGGCGCCTCTGGAAGGATAGTGACGATTCCGGTGATGTCCAGAGTACGGTGATTAAGCGTCACCTTGTCCGCGATCATCGCGACACAGGGTGCTGATTGAACATGGCGGGCCACCGCACTCAGTACCACGTCACAAAACGCATCTCGGAAACTCGGCATCTGCATGCCTGAATGACATTTGTCTCCCATGTTCAGGCCATTATCGTGCTGGAGGACGATAAGCTTTTCGTACTGATCCCTCGGAAGTGAATGTTTGATGACGTGGTAGGCTGTGCGAGCTACTCTCACGCCGACAGTACCGCCTGTACGCGCCACCGCGACCTCACTTTGTCTTCGCATCTCCTCTTCCTTTTTGCGATGTCCCCCTCCCATCAGATGGGCCTTGATAGCAGCCTTCAGCAGGACGAACGCTCGCGGCAGGGAAGAGGGTTTTGGGAAGCTGACTCCCAAGGCAAAATCATATTGATAAAGCCCCGGGGTTTTTGACGCTGTGTTTTGCAGGTCCCGCGCAGGATCGAACTCGGGTAGACAGGTCTTGCAAAACAGGACATTGTGATCAGGAGCGCACGCAATCTGATTGCAGGACAGTTCCCGCAAAGCGTTGACGTCCCGCGCGGCTGTCAAGAGTTGGTCGCTTGGCGAGTTATGGCCTTGCTGCTGACTTTCCTGCTCAAGACCGCGAGGCTCCTCCAGGATATCCAAAATCTTCAGCTGGGTCTTCTCAAGGTTTGCGATTCGTGCCTCACAGCCTGCTGTCATGGAGACACTATTACGGATGCTTGCATGTCCCTGCGTGCAGCGGTTTTCGAGGATATCAAGTATCCGTAGCAGGTTTTGTTCAAAAACACTCAGCCTTGCTTCGAGACTGTCATCTTGTATGCCACTCGTGCCGGGCTGGGCAGCGCTCGTGCCGGAGTCGGCAGCGCTCGTGCCGGACTGGGCAGTGCTCGTGCCGGACTGGGCAGCGCTCGTGCCGGGCCGGGCAGCGCTCGTGCCGGGCCGGGCAGCGCTCGTGCCGAACTGTGTAGCGGTCGTGCCAGGCCGGGCAGCGCTCGTGCCGGACTCGGCAGCGCTCGTGCCGGACTGGGCAGCGCTCGTGCCGGGCCGGGCAGCGCTCGTGCCGGGCCGGGCAGCGCTCGTGTCGGACTCGGCAGCGCTCGTGCCGGACTGGGCAGCGCTCGTGCCGGGCCGGGCAGCGCTCGTGCCGGACTCGGCAGCGCTCGTGCCGGGCCGGGCAGCGCTCGTGTCGGACTCGGCAGCGCTCGTGCCGGACTGGACAGCGCTCGTGCCGGGCCGGGTAGCGCACATGTCGCACTGGACGGCACTCATGTCGCACTGGATGGCGCTCGCGTCGGACTGGACAGCGCTCGCGTCGGACTGGACGTCACTCGCGTCGGACTGGATGCCACTCGCGTCGGACTGGCCGGCGCTCGTCCCGGGTCTGATGCCGCTCCCGCCGGGCCTGGTAGCGGTCGTATCGGACTAGGCAGCGCCAGCAACAGCTTCTGAGGTACCCAAATCTGTGCAGAAAGTAGATACAATATAGTAAGCAGCACAGACACGGACACATATCAGAGCACACACTTGAGTAATGAATTAACCGAATGACTATACGTACATACGATGTACAGACAAATATACCCAGTTTGTTCCAGTATTACCTCATTACCCCTGAAATTGCCTTACATGTATATCAGCTTCTATCAAAAGTGACTTGGAAATGCAAAATAATGTGGTGTCCGGTAAAGAAGACAAAATGAAGCAACACACTGCAGCAAAAATAATAACAGAGAAACGGTCAAGGTCATTTGGTGACCCAGGCAGGCCATGATGCATATGGAGCGACGCGACTCGACGAGACAAACACAATTATGTCATTTGCACGCCTCTATCTTTATTCTATCAAGAGTTATTGTCAAAAAGTGTTGGTGGACTGATATGACCTCAGCTGATCTTGCAGAGGTCACAGAGCAACGATTGCACTTGGGTCAACAATAATTAACCAACTTAACATTATTCTGAAAGAATTGGCCTGATTAAATACATATTCTCTGAATAGGAAGAATTTGTATATTTTCCGATTGACCTATAATGGGGAGGTCACGAAATTGAGGTCACCTTAGGTCACCGATACGAAAAATCCGAGATTAACACATTGTTGGTACTAATGACCTAATGAAATCCTGCAAGTTTCAAATCTCAGACAAACACTGTGGCTTTGGCAGGACCACAAACATATTTTGGAGGTAAGGTCACTTGACCTGACCTGAGATGACCTGCAGTGAATTTGTTTACAAAATGTGGGTAACTGATGCCCAAATAGCTGTGCCAAATTTGGCGGTGCTGGCCGCTGCGCGCCACCGTTTTCTCGCTATTCCCGACAAACCTCGGGAGGGGGGGGGGGGGGAGTCACTCTATATTTTAAAAGGCATCAGATAATTGAAACCCTGACAGTTAGGTACTTATGAATGCAATGATAGGGACAGCTTGTGGAGGGAAAGACAGGTAGGAATTAGCAAAGGTAATAACTCATTCTGATGAGCAGGTAATTGGGTACTGATAAAGCCAAGTACATGTGGTTTTTGTTGAATTTTCCACTCTTTTTGCTTAGTGTTAGCCAAAATGTTCCACCCCATACTCTAGCTCCAAAGCAATCTCAGGGGCCAGGACCCTGCTTCAAGAATACAACAGATTTAAACTGGACTTTAAGGGAATTCTTACACAATGAAATTCTGCATTGATGATGATTGCGGTTTTAGGGCAACACAATTTACACATTTCAGGCCTGGTTATGTGGCGCCCATGAAATTCTGCATTGTTCCTGCTCTAAACAATGAAGCTGTCATAACTTCTGTGGGCAGGAGTCAAGACAAGGTAGGTAACAATTATTTGAGAACAAGATTAACTGACATGAAATAACACTTTCTTTAGCATTGGCAAAAGGTTAACAATGAGCATAGGTACAAAGTATTGATCATTAACTGAACACACACAGGAAACTCAATCTGCTGTTAAGGTGACAAAGATATGACAAATATTTGATCGCTTACGTTCATACAGGCAGGTAGTCAATTCATCTATCAATGTATTGGTGACTAAGGCATGCTGTAAGAAGTCTGTGTGTATTTTTGTTTTGTTTGGGGGGGGGCGCTTCAGCGCGTTGAGGCTATCAAGCGCCCACTGTGAGAAGTTTATCAGTTATTTGTTTATACAAAAGTTGGACACACAAATTAATACAAATACAAAATACATTCCGTGAGTCCCTCTTTGTATGTATCACCAAAGATGAAGACCCATACAAATTTGTTTTGGTATCCAATAAATAAAGAGGAACCAACTGTTGAATGTTTAATCCGGAGTCCTAAAATTGTTTTGGAGATGGGGTGCGGAGTGGAAAATTCTGTCTAAAAAAGGCATAAAGAGTGGAAAATCAATGCAAAAAAACATGTACTCAGCTTTATCAATATCCAATTACCTGCTCACCAGAATTGGTTATTAGCTACATATGCTAATTCTTACCTGTCTTTCCCTATGCAGGCTGTCCTCATCATTACATCCATAAATCAGTATCAGGGTTCCAATTACCCAAACATTGTAAACTAAGGAGTGGAAAATTCACAGTAAAACTCGGGAAAAAGAGTGTAAAAATAGTATCCATAGGGTGGTATTTCCACCCAAATTTGTAAATGCTAGTACACTGGTTTAATCACAATAATCTCACCTCGGGATTGGCTGAACCAGGCACCAAAGCGACCATCTGGACGAAAAGGTCCATGTGGTTGTATCCTTGGAGGCAATCCTGGGTGTTTTACTCGTGTGTGTCTTGGCAGACTCTGCTTGCTGTTGAAATATGTACAGTTATCATAGCCGCACTCAACTCTGCAGAGACCACGACTTCTTTTCTTTGGTCTTTCCTGTGTTCTCTTCAATGCCAGTACTGCCAAGTCGCTCCATATCTGAGTTCACAGTCCCAAAACAGTCCACACTTCTCACTATAGCCAAAACTTCCACTGTCAACTGCGATGCCTACGCAGACGCCTCAACCTCAACTGTCATTTCAAATTTAATTAAAATATATCGCACAAGGTTCAGGTTGTAAACAGTTATGTCATGCATCCAACAGTTAAATAAACAGCTACTAATACAGCCTAGTTGTTTGTTCCTACGACCAACCGATCAAGGCGTTGCGAGGCCAGGGCTTCAAAACGTGAGAGACCGCGAGAGACCTCAAAATCGCCGATCACTTACCGATGGGTGACCAGTGGTCACCTAGTAGGTCTAGTAGAACCTTAGTATAAAATATGAGTTGTACCAAAATGGCAGCCCTGAGAGAAGCCCGGTTGCGGTCATTTCCCAGACGACATGGTATATTGTGTCAGGTGTATACAATTACAAAAAGTAACATATTATTGCAAAGTTTTATTTGGATTTTGGTCTCCCAAATGCCCCTACATAGGTGTTTAGTGGTCGCCGATAATATCCGCCATGTCGGTGACTTTTTGTACCCCTGAGGAGTGCTATGGGAAGGCCCACGGTAATTTTCGTGGTTTCTAGGGTAAAATGTCGCGAGGAGTCCAAATATTGCAATATTTTTAAAATGTATTGACTCATGTTTTTTTAATCAAATTTTAAATTTTTGAATCTAAATTTGTCAATGATTTTGATTTTTTGAAAAAACTTATGCATTTATAAAAATAGGTGTGTTTAGACTCTATCATCTGTTTTTTTTTTCAAGTTGAATCTGTGATGAATAGTTTTCAAGATAAAGCCAGTCAAAAAAAAATCATTTTTGTCAAAAGTAGAAAAAAGCAATCTCCCATAACCGCGAAACTGTAAATCAAAACGCTCTAAAAGCCTTGGAATCGTGTTCAGGGCTAGAGAAAACCATATAGGCAAATTTTAGTCGAAATTCAAGATGGTCGGGTAACAAATTTGGCTTTCGGTGGGTGAGTTGGTATGGATGTATGGGAGTTGGTATGGGTGAGTCGGTATAGTTGGTATGTATAAATTTTACCTTGTGGATAGCTGGATTTTGACTGCTGCAAAGACAATTTTTACGATTTTACGATAAATTGGGAAAGCGCGGGGGGGGGGCATACTTGTATTGAATGCCCCCCTCCCCCTCCCCCCCCCCCCCAGATTCCTGTGGGGGGATTTGCCCCTGGTGCCCTCCCCTGGATCCGTCAGTGTATGAGACCATGGGGAGGGGGGCGGCATTTGCTTATTGTCTTGTAGGGCGCCTTTTCTCCTCCATGGGGGCGGCGTTTGCTTCTAAGGAAGACCGTTGTCCAACTTAGTGGGCGGCTGTTCTTCCCAATGGGGGGTGGCATTAGTTGCTTATGGACAAAGAGCATTTGTCCGATTTAGAGGGCGCCTGTTTTAACCCGTGGGGGCTTATTGTCCGGTAGGGCGCCTGTTCTGCTCCATGGGGTGGCATTTGCTTCCAGTGGCGCCTATCCTGTTCCTAAGTCGCATTTACTTCTAGGAGTGTTAATTGTCCGATTCCCAGGAGTGCCTGTCAATGGCGTGCGCAGAAATTCACAAAGGATCAGGTCATTGCCTTGAGGCCTGAGGGTCGCCACCCGATCGACAGGGGCGCCATCAATATAGGCGAAAATTGTACAGGGGGTGGGGGGCGCCTCTCCTTCCGCACCGTGCGTAAAAAGAGCCCCCCCCCCCGCCCCCCACCCAGTCACTAGCCGGAGTGGCGTCGTCACTGACCGGATGGGCGCCGTCCCTGCTTGGAAGGGCGCCGTCACTGCTTGGAGGGGCGCCGTCACTAGCCGGAAGGGCGCCGTCACTGGTCGGAGGGGCGCCGTCGCTGGCCGGAGGGGCGCCTTCACTGGCCGGATGGGCGCCGTCCCCGCTTGGAAGGGCGTCGTCACTGCTTGGAGGGGCGCCGTCACTACCCGGACGGGCGCCGTCACTGGTCGGAGGGGCGTCTTCACTGGCCGGAAGGGCGCCTTTACTGGCCGGAGGGGCGCCGTCACTTGTCGGAGGGGCGCCGTCACTGTCCGGAGGGGCGCTGTCACTGGTCGGAGGGGCGCCGTCACTAGCCGGAGGGGCGCCGTCACTAACCGGAGGGGCGCCGTCACTGATCGGAGGGGCGCCAGCTGTGCATGGGCGCCGCGGATCCAAAGGGTCAGGTCATGCCCTGAATGACCGTATACTCTGTACGCCACTGGCGCCTGTCCTGTTGGCGGTGCTAATTGCAAAAAAATGGTCCGGTCGGGGGGGGCGCCTTCGGCCCCCGTCAAAAACGGTACAGACATTTCGTACTGTCCGTATAGGTGGTTGCGCCCCTGGTGGCTACAAGGATGGTCAGGATTCGCTCTGACTTGCACATGTCTCGGCCACCGTGGACTAGGGCACGTATTAGTTGCAGTAGAACTAGCACTGGCACGGTGCACCGCAGCCAATTACCATAGGCCGACCAATGTAAAAAGCATTAGCACGTGGAGTGTGGTATTTTCCGCATTATGCACTGGCATACCGCACTGCCGTAGATTATACTGACGCTATTGTTTGCTAACACGTTGCAATTACATTAGGTATAGGTATGTACAGTCGGTCTCATAATGATCTTCTTTTGCCACCACGTGGCACTACGGTCGCGATAGGCGCAAAAAAGTTGGTGGTTTCCCAACCGTAGGTTGGTACCCATTGTGGCTGTCTGGCAGGTGCGTGACCTGGGGAGGGGGAGGGAGGGAGGGAGTGCGGGGCGTTGTCGGAATGGAATGCGTCGCAACCCGGGTGGTGGTCAGGGCCGTCTGTCTCGAGGGTCAAGAGGTCACCTGTCCATGAGCTGGCAGAGATCCAATATTGGAGACTAAATAACGGTGTTCACCGTATCAGCCCAAATAGCTCAGTCGGTATGGCTGTCTACTCCTAGCGTATTCGCAGATTGGTGGTGGGTTCGAACCGCGCTGGCACCAGGCGCTTTTACGTGTATTTCTTTCTTAATCATGCCACGTGTCATGTGCAATGCAGAACCCCGAAATTGCGAATGCAAATGTCCACCTGATGATTCTACAGGAAAAAGCAGACAAATGCAGTGGGCCTCGCCCTGAAATGTTCGACAAACACGCTCCACAAACACACCCGGGCGGGTTTATATCCATTAACCCGCGCGGCGCTAGGGGGGGTAAATTTTACCCCCCTCCCGGATTTTCTCCATAACTTAAAAATTATGACAGATATCGAAATGAAACTTTCGGTACCTTATGGTACATCAATTCTACATCTTGTGTTACAATTTTTTGAAATTCGTGAAAATTTGAAGGAGATAATGACGTTTTAGTGACGTCATGTCATGTCATTTTTGGTGAAAAAACGTTAAATGTTTGAAAAATCGTAGAAAATAGAGTGTGGATGCAAATCGCTAATAAAAGGCGTCAAAAGAAAGCAAATAACATTGTCTTTAACATGGCTATCTCAGATAATCAAAATTTTGGGTTTTTGACCCCCAAAAATGCAAAAAACTGATTTTTGGGGAAGAATTTCCACAAAAGTTTTTTGTTTGAAGATTTTCACAAAACCGGAAGATATATTAGAGAACCGAGTATGAACGATGTTCAAACCAAATTTCAAAGCAATTTCTTTATTTTTGACTGACTTATGGCTCTCTAAGAATAAGTAACTCATGACGTCATTTTTTTATTGCGTTTTTTGGCTTTTACTGACCAGATACAGACAAATAAATGCCACCACTGTATTTCGAAGACAAAACTATTCTAGAAACATGCAATGTTTATTTAGATTAATCAATTTCAAATTTTGACCTTATTGTGACCTGACCTTGACCTGAGGGCGATTATATGGTGTCAAGCTGTGAAAATGGCTGCTTCTATCGAATTATACGTGTAAAATAACCCATACAACATGTGTCGCATGGCTTTCGTAGACCTGTGACCTTTTGTGACCTGACCTTGACCTTGACCTTTGCTTAAAATTTAACTTTTACTTATGAGGGAGATGCATTATACATTTGGGAGCACTTTGTGAGATAATAGTTGCAATACAAGGCTTTGGATGGAAAGTATAGCCCAAATACTGAAATTTTGACACTTGACCTGACCGTGACCTGACATGTGACCTTATGTTAATATTTTCGGACATGCGTTAGATTCTTCTCACTGAGGGCTTTCGATCCCCGCCTTGCGCATCTCGCTGCGGTTATTGGTTCGGAAGATACGAGGGGGGGGGGGTAAAATTTACCCCCCCCCAGCGCCGCACGTTTGGATAGAGACCCCAGCGCCGCGCGGGTTAAGTTAGCGACGATATCTGCGACGACAGTATTTAAACGGTCTATGAAGCATCGCCAGGTGTGTAGCTGATAGAGCATCTGACTGGCTACGTGTTTAAATTTGACCTTGACCTTGAGATCAGGTCAAAATATCGATACTTTATTTTTTGGCGCACGGCAAATTTCTCAATCGTCGCAACCGACACGACGGATAGCCATTTCCGAGACGACATCTGTGACGACAGTATCGGTCAACTTGAGATACAAATATTCGTCTTAAAGTATAGCCCGTGCAGTGTTCTATCAATTGGACACTTAGCGATGCTTCACAGACCTATGGTTTTCTTAAAACTGGTCATCACAGACATCGTCGCTAACTTGACATTCTAGGTCTGCGTATATTTCCAACCACGGTCCGCCACACAGCCTCGCCACACATGCGCATTGTTATTCCCCAATCGGCCTGTGTGGGTCAGACCAGGACGGAGCGGTGCAGATTCCACCAAGTATCGGCCGGCACCGGGCGAGCTGTCAAACCGGTCCGGTCCCGCCTCGGTGCGGGATTCAGCCAGTTATCGTTTTGCCTACCGTGGGAGACCCAGAGCTAGGGAAGATCATTATGGGACCGACTGTACGTTAAAACGCTGCTGGATGGTATATATTTTATGTTATGTCCGTCTACGAAGATGTTTTGACTACCAAGATATGTTATCAGTGTTACGAAAACAATCCAAATGCATCTGTAATCGACCCCAATCGAAATCCAATCGCTGCAATTCAATGGCAGGATCTGTAACAATAAATGTATTTGACTTGGACATACAAGGTGTCAAAAACAAGACGCTCGTCATCGGACACTCCTCACACTACTTGTTGTTGTTGATGGTTACAGAGTTGCAGTGGGTTATGTTTATGACGCATGGTACGTTTGATGCTACGCTGGCACTGGCACTGCCGCAGGCTGCCGTATCCACAGACGAGGTATATGCTCTTCCGACATGATTCTTGTCGAGATCGCTCGCTATACTTCAATGTCGGCTTCAGCGTAGCTTTCGAGGCTCCTGAAATATGGTCCTGCAGGTCCGGGTCCTGAAATATGGTGAATATGGTCCTGCAGCTGGCGCACACAGAACTCGATTTTTCGTTTTGTTTCTGTCGGTCTGGCTCTTTCAACGACATTCTTGATTTTGTCCTTTGTTTCTCCATCTGAGCTACTATCAAAAAATCCATGCCATAAATCAAAGAATGGTTTTTCTTGATTATACATATGAAAGGCTCAGCAGATGGCGACATACGGTAATAAGCATTACCATATGCCGAGATATCCTTTCAACATTAGCACGTGCTTTTGGGAAATGCTTTCGGCCCGCTGCGGCTAGTGTTGAATGTATCTGGGAAACGATTTGGCCCGGGGCATTTTTGGTTTCCCAGACAATTATTTAACAGAATAGTCAGAGCGGAAGTGCCAAAATCATAAATACATATTTGCTATATTTATGATTACTGGATTTGTCGAATAAACCCTGTGAATCGCCTTAAAAGCATTGTTGCACTGTCACATACGTAACTATTGATTGTATTAAATACAACACACATACATATTGATGCGCATATTATTCGGATATCTGACGCCAATAACATACGGCAAAACGAAATCGTGTGCAGACAATTCATAGCACTGCGTATTCATTCATAGCACTGCGTCTACTGATTTGATTATGGGCACAGTTTGTGATTCTTTTGGAAGTGGTTGGCGACTGAAAGCATGCAATGAAAAGGGATCGCTTCATAGTGCCCGCTATTACCCTTCCTTGCTTCAATCGATAGAAGGGCACACGAGTAAGGTGAGTTTCGTTTTGCACCACTCCAGAAGATTGACACTGTTCTTTTCTTTGCAGTGTTCTTGAAGTAGTTTGTTCCGTTAATCCATTATTTTCCCTCACAGTAGGGTATCCCAATCGCGACTGGATTGTATTAGCTTTCTTCTTCTCTCTTATCGTGTTTCTCTTTTCTTGGAGGTCTTGATTATTGGACATTCGGAAACCCAAATGCAGAGAAAAAAGCCTTTATATACGAATGTCACAGTGCGTACCTAATAGGCTGATTAAATACTTGAAGTTCAATAGATCCAATATGTAAAAGAGCACAGTACATACACGGCATACGGTAAAATAAATACCTCCATTGGGCCGGCAGTTTGTTTAAGTCCTCGGTCATCCTGAAAATTTCGCACTCGCCCTACGGGCTCGTGCAAAAATTTATCAGACTGACCTCGGACTTAAACAAACTTTTTCCCGGCCTTGAGAGGTATTATATACCAGTAAAACGCCTTTTGGGCGATTACCGAGCGAGCGCGCTCGGGTAAAGCTAAAACAGGTGTGAAATATGAAACGGTAAGGGAGCACACGTGGTAGTAACACAGTCATTTTAGTCCTCCAGAAAAATTGCCAGGCCGCAAGGCATGCCAACATAAAAATTAAGTTGTATTAAATTGTTCATGATCTCCTTTCCAAATCCGCCAAAAGGGAGTGCGTCCTGAGCGCTGCATGCTTCAGGGTATAAATCAATACTTAGAATAATACAGCCATTTTTTATCAAGAATCATTTTAGCAAGGTATTTTGTTCATTTCGTCGTTCGCGTTTGCCAACTGCCACGCGCTGTGGTACCACCTCCATCAGAACGCACCATACCAAAAACAAAATTGATTTGATGGACCTATCCAAAGGTGAAGACCCAATCTAAATCGGAGCAGTGGTTGCAAAGTTATTAGCTTCCGAAAAGCGTCTGTATGGCCGGGTCGGGCCGGTTCAAATGTAAATTTGGCTCGTAAGTTGACGAGAAACCCGTGGCGCTTCGCACCCGCTCGGTAATTACTGAACGATGCTGGTATGTAGATATTTGTGATCGAGGCGTTCTTTGAAATTACTGCACGAGCGCAGCGAGTGCAGTAATTTCAAAAAACGCATGCACAGCATCATTCGGTAATGCTTATTACCATATGCCCAGATATCCTTTCAACATTATCACGTGCTTTTGGGAAATGCTTTCGGCCCGCTGCGGCTAGTGTTGAAGGTATCTGGGAAACGATTTGGCCCGGGACATTTTTAGTTTCCCAGACAATTATTTAACAGAATATTCAGAGCGGAAGTGCCAAAATCACACATACATATTTGATATATTTATGATTACTGGATTTGTCGAATAAACCGTGTGTATCGCCTAAAAACATTGTTGCACTGTCACATACGTAACTATTTATTGTATTAAATACAATACACATGCATATTGATGCGTATATTATTCGGATATCTGACGCCAATAACATACGGCAAAACGAAATCGTGTGCAGAGAATTCATAGCACTGAGTATCATACTTGTCTACTGATTTGATTATGGGCACAGTTTGTAGCCGTTTTCACGAAGGATTTTACGTTTGGGGCGTTTGGGGCGTTTGGGGCGATTGATCTATAGCTTGTAAGAACACGGCTTTTCCCGGTGATTGTTTTATATCAATCACAATTTTATGAATTAATGTATAAGTATATGCTCTTACAATGCAATATTTACCGTTAGTTTGCTTTGAATATTCCCATTCATGAGCAAATCCGGCAATTTTGGGTTGTGTTAGTTCCTTCTACAAAACATACCGAAAACGTCCTAAATGAGGCTAAAAAAAGTATACTAGATAATCAGCTTTGATTAAATAAAATACGCAATTGACAGTTAGGGCAAAACTGAAGAATTAATGGCAAAGAAATATAACATTATGATGAAAAACGCAATCAAATGTCAAAAGCATAGACAGACCTTAATTCAACGTCGCCCCGTCCCGCTGAGATCGTCCAATTTAGAGCGGTAACTTCGTTGGTTTCCGAAAACCAGAACAATCCTTACGCATTTTGAATCACACCAAATGTTTTTTATTTGATTAATTGATTAATTGATGAATCTCACAACAAGCTGAAAAGACCTCAGTAAAAGCACTTATAAATCCATGAAACATGCGGGCTTTCTGGAGCCACTGGTACTGAAAACTCAAAAATGGCTACTCTAGATCGAACGGACGCTATTTCTGGGCGCAGACCACGACTCTGCACATGCGCAACGTGACGTCATGCGACCGGCCGGCTGGTCGCCATGGTGACCAGCCGGCCGGCGCCTGAGCCACGTATGCAACGTGACGTCAGGCGACCGGCCGTCCCGTCGCCATGGTGACCGGGCGGCGGCGCCTGCGCAGAGCCAGCGCAGAGCCGGAGCCAGCATTCCCGTCATCTTACAACAAATGATCAAAACGAAATTACTAATTATCATCAATCCTTGCTTTCAAATGTGAATATGACTGAAAATATGAATGGACTAATTCATCTAGTTTTCATTGAAATAAGCTATTATTCCTGAAAACCATGTTGTTGCAAAATATGACCATTTCCCGAACCAGCCACTTTCGGGATTCGAGCAAGATGGCGTCACACAAACACCCAAGCCGTCTGGCAACACCAGAGCTAGTTTAAGATGAAATTGTTAATTTTAAGTAAACTATGGTGTTATCATTCAAATGGAATTGCCAGAAAAATGCATTAATTCGTAAAGTTGCGATTGATACCAAAAATCACCTGGAAAAGCAGTGTTCTTACAAGCTATAGACCCACTTAGCCCAAACGCCCCAATCGCCCCAATCGCCCCAAACGCAAAATCCTTCGTGAAAACGGCTTGTGATTATTTTGCAAGCGGTTGGTTGGCTACTGAAAGCATGCAATGAAAGGTGATCGGTTCATAGTGCCCCTTCCTAGCTTCAATCGATAGAAGGGCACACGAGTGAGGTGAGATTCGTTTTTCACCAATCCAGAAGATTGACACTGTTCTGTTCTTTGCAGTGTTCTTGAAGTAGTTTGATCTGTTGCTCCATTATTTTTCCTTGCAGTGCTCCATTATTTTTCTTTCCATTATTTTTTGCACTCGCCCTATGGGCTCGTGCAAAAATGTATCAGGCTGACCTCGGAATTAAACAAATTTTTCCCGGCCGCGGGAGGTATTATTACGAGCGAGCGCGAAGCGCTCGCTCGTCCTTCCGTGGTATATGGGAAAAATCTGAATATGAGCGGCCGGGCCCGACCCGGCCCGTGGCGACGCTTTTGAGAAGCTAATATCTCTGCAATCGCACGTCCAATGGACAAGCGGTTTCTTTGCTGAGTAATCCAACCTAACCTGTTTGAGACCAGTGCCGACTCATGTGGGTGACTACCACTGCACGTGGCGCGTGCCGCGTGATGGGTGTTGAAAAGTGTTTTCTCGTAAAAACTCCGCAACGGCTGAGCAGATTGTGTTAAAATTTGGTGTGTGGTTAGGGGCCTCTCAGCCGCCACTTTCCCACAAGTCAGGGGTGGCGTGCCACTGCACGTGCGCACGTGCACACCCCTATTCTATATGTTAAGAATGGCTGAGCCGATTGTGTTCAAATTTGGTGTGTGGTTAGGGACCCCTCCGCCGCCGCCTTCCCACAAGTCATGAGTGGGGTGCTTCTGCACGTGCGCACGTGTCCACCCCTATTCTGTATCTCAGGAACGATTCCAGGACAAAAAGTCAAATGTGAAAAAGTCAAAAGACAAAAAGTCGAATGCGAAAAAGTCAAAGGACAAAAAGTCAAATCGGCTAAAAGTCAAAGGACAAAAAGTCAAATCGACTAAAAGTCAAAACGGCAAAAAGTGAAAAGGACAAAAAGTAAAATGCAAAAAGTCAAAACGGCAAGAAGTTAAAAGCACAAAAACTCAAAAACAAAAAGTCAAGAGGACAAAAAGTCAAATGGCAAGGAGTCAAAAAGATAAAAGTAAAATGCAAAAAGTAAAAAACCCAAAAAGTAAAATGCAAAAAGTCAAAAACAAAAAAGTCAAACGCAAAAGTCAAAAACGCAAAAATGTAAAATGCAAAAAGTCAAAAACGCAAAAAGTCGAAGGCGAAAAGTCAAAAGCGCAAAAATTCAAAAGCGCAAAAAGTCAAATGCGAAAAGTAAAAAAATCCGAAAAGATAATGGAAAGTTCACGGAAGCAGAAGTTAATACATTAATCCGTTAACTTCAAAGATATTTGTACAGTGCATGTACATTGTACAATTACATACGTCGAATAAGAAACGTCCACGAAGGCAGCAACGTATTCGTATTCGTATTCAAATACGTATTCAAAGTAATTCCGATTTCGCCCAAATTTGCACATCATAAACCCAATGCTGTCAGTACACAACCTATGAAGTTATACGGGAATATAAGAAACGGTTTGACCTACAGAGGTCACAATAGGTCAAACAGGTCAAATACGCGGTACCCCATAACTTGTTACCTAATTGACTTAGAGAAACATTTCTTGATTCAAAAATACTCGGAACAGGGTGAAGGTTGTGCACAAATCAACATTGGACCATCCCGGGCCACTGTTTGACCTCAGGTCAAAAATGTATCTGTTTTCAATGGGTGATAACTATTTGCGCGGTACCCTATAATATCTCAGAACACGCACTTATATATGCAATTGAGCACAAAACCATCCGCAAGTGACCATAGTTTATGCACAACACAACATATGACTCTACTCTGCTACTGTGTGACCTTAGGTCACACAAATACGTGAAAAATACGGGTTTGGCCAAAAATCGCGGTACTCCTGCAATAATTGAAGTAGACGAGTCATCACAGTGCCACAATTCTTGCCACAACAAAACATTTTAGCCGAAAATGTCACCGTTTGACCTCAGGTCACGTTCACATTTTGCAATGAGGCATTCTAGACCATGGCGCGGTACCGCATAACTTTTTTCCTAAGCAACTTAGGGAAATCGGCCCAATAGCTTAATATTCACAAAAGACCATAGATTGTGCACAAAGAGCACAAAGAGCAACACATAGCCTTTCAGGTCATCATTTAACCTCAGGTCACGGCATAAGTTAACGTTGCGGCACGAGGCAGAATGGCTCGGTACCGCATACGTTTTCCCCCAAAATCACTTAAAGAACCCATTCCACCACCATCGCTTTCCCCTTAACCCACCGAAGGTGCACAACTAAAAAATACACTCTCAGACCGACTGAGGCCCTTTCAGACCTGCAAAAACGCTCGGGGCCCTTTTCAGCTCGAGGGCCCCTTGACGTCTGATGTTTTCCCCCGATTTTTTCCCCTGGATCCGCTCCTGGTAGCGCCGTCTTTGACATTGAGCTTTATTCCCTCTGATTTTGTGACGTTTTGCATTTTACTTTTTGCAGTTTGACTTAACGCTCAAGACTCGTCTCCTGTATCGAGCGAAGCGAAGCAACTTACTCTCACCACAAGCTTTGGCGTGACGCGGAGCCGTGAATCAGCTATTTTGCCCTTTTGACTTTTTGCATTAGGCTTGATGCCCTTTTTTACTTTTTGCATGCGACTTTTTGCGTTTTTGACTTTTTGCATTTGACTTTTTGCCTTTTTGACTTTTGCATTTTACTTTTATCCATTTGACTTTTTGCCTGTTTGACTTTGTCCATTTCACTTTTTGCCGTTTTTTATTTTTGCATTTGACTTTTAGCCTATTTTACTTTTGGCCATTTTTTGACTTTTGCTTTTTGACTTTTTCACATTTGACTTTTTGTCCATTGACTTTTTGACTTTGGACTTTTTGTCCGGTTACCTTCAGGAATGGCTGAGCCGATTGTGTTCAAATTTTGTGTGTGGTTAGGGACCCCTCCGCTGCCGCCTTCCCACAAGTCATGGGTGGGGTGCGTCTGCACGTGCGCACGTGCACACTCCTACTCTATATCTCAGGAACGGCTGAGCCAATTGTGTTCAAATTTGGTGTGTGGCTAGGGACCCTCTCAGCCGCCTCTTTCCCACAAGTCAGGGGTGGGGTGGGGTGCCTTTGCACGTGCGCACCTTTTGTGTGTGTCTCAGAAACTACTTGCCCGATCGAGTTGAAATTCACCATACAATTTCGTTCGCGCTCGCTCGTTCTTCGCCAACTACGGCGCCTTACTGGTATATGACCACTGTATGACTCGCATAGTACGGCAGGGAAAGTTAAAGGCATGACTAGACGAATGGAAGGTGTAACTAACTAAGACCTTCCAACACTCAAGAATCTTGAATCTTGAATGTCATTGCACTTTGCTTGGAGGCAAGAGAGGCAGCGTGTCACCCTTGAATGCAGAGTCATTCCCCGGAACATGTGGGGACTCCACTGCAACGTTTGGGCAGCAATGAGACGACGCCACAGAATCACTTCTGCTTTCCTGAGCCGAATCGTTTAGATGCACCTGTAATCAGAGTTGCTAGTGGAGTGTTCTCGAGTTTCGGCCGGCGGCGGCGGCACGGATCGGTCTCGGGCCGGGGCGCTTGCTGGCGTGTCACTGAGCCACAGGGGCCGTGCCCGCACACCGTTACTAGGCCCGCAGCCGGAGCCGCGGGCACGCAAACGACATGCAAAAACACTGCTGCGGGCAGCGCCGACGCCACCGGCCGGCCTGCATTGGCCGGCGGCCGGCGCCGGCAGAAGACTCCGCCCCTTGCACAGGTAATGTGCCGGGTATCGTACCACGT
>JAXIVJ010010689.1:37500-46255 GCA_036785665.1 Chirona hameri | reverse complement strand
ATTAACCTTAGGTGAAGGGCACCAAATGTTAGAAAGAGGTCATACTGCATATCATTCAACGCGTCTTGACGAAAATAACAAAATGGAGTCCATTTTACCCTTTTTATCTTGATTCAGTCAAAAATTATTGGGGAATAACATCTGTCACAAAAAGAACATAAAATGACAAAATTTAGCATATTTGAAGACAAATAACCATCAATTTTATTTTTCCTGTTTGAAGGACACTTATTTATACTTAACAAGAATAAAGTCAAAATAGGAAAAACATTTGGCTTGGGTATCCAATTTTTTAAAAAAAACTAACTTTGAAATGTAAGGTGAAGGTCATCAAATGTCAGAAAAAGGTCATGCTGCAGAGCATTCAACGCCTCTTGATGAGTATAGCAAAATGACGTTTACCGTACCATTCTAGTTTTATTCAGTCAAAAGTTATGAGCGAATAACATTTTTGTATATATAAAATAGCATGTAAAATGACAAAATTTGAGATATTTTGGAGGCAAATATCCCTCAATATTATTTTTGCACTTAATTGACATGTCCCTACACGTAAGAAAAGCATAGCGAAAAATTAGAAACACGTTTGAGAAAAGGTATCCAAAAAAGTTGTACAATTTCGCAAACGTACTAAATTTGGAAATTTTCGAAAATGAAAAAAAAACATCACCATGTTTATAAAACAGCTCATTACCATTCTAATGACATATAATTCATTAATACATAAATTTGCTTCATAAATTCTCCGCCATATGGGTTGACAAAGATTGACCTGCACCGGTGACCTTATAAAAATGTCCGAGGCAATATCTCCTGAACCACTGCTTGCATTGCAATACAAACTTTCACAGCTCACTTTAGCGCTCCAGTTTACCCCATATACCAATTTTGGCCATAATCAGTGACATGACGGGGTCATTTTGGACTTCGTTTTTTGTCGATTTGTCGTGGAATGCCCCAGCTACAAAAAGAAAAACATTTTGATTTTTTAACTGAGCCTAATTACCCTACTTAATACTAGTAGATGTATTCCACACGACATCCATCCTGTCCCTCCTACATATCTATTTGCAGGGGGTGTTCATGGCTATCTCCGTAACGTGTCCACCCTATCCCATGGCGTCACTTTCCAGCTCGATTTCCACCAATGGGGTGGCCGAATCGAGAGAAGCGTATTTCCTTTCGTAGACCGTCTCGTGGCACTTTTCGGTTTACCAAAATAATTACGCCTTCGACCGGCGCGGCCGCCATGTTTATTTACGGTGGCGCATTCGTCACTCAACGATCTTCAACATAATTGTAGGTGAAACAAGTGTAATCCAGATGTAAACATACTTTCACCTGATAGATACTACTTACTACAAAGTATTCTCAAGTCACCTTACTTCATCAACAACCAGGTGAAATAATACAAAATTCGCACTTCAAACCAAAAACAGCATCCAGCGACAGTTCCCCCCGTGGCCAAAATCCAAACATTGCCTTATATGGGCATGAGCCTCGCTCGGTTGCATGCCTCGCTTTGACATCGTCTAGCGGCTCACCCTTGCAATTTAGGAGAAAATGTCCCAAAAGCGAGCTGTAGAGGACATTTCAATCTATCATGTAATGCTCAATTGATCCCTCTGGCACCTAAGGTATGCAAATGGTAGGACGTGAAAGTAGGCCGATTTAACAGTATTTGAATAGGGAGCGTGTGACGTCACGTGACCGTGACATCACGCATTTCGCTGCCTACCCCGGACGGGTCTACCTATGCCCTGTTCGGCTGCCGGCTCTCACGTTAGCCAGTGCTAGTGGGCTCGCAGGTTGCCTAGCAACGTGCGATTCACCAATCAGGAGCGAGCAAACGATGACGACACGCGCACAGTTTCATGTACGCGTGCCCCCTTACGTGACGTCACGTGCTCGCGCGCGAGCGGCATTCCAGCGATTGAAAAAGAGCGCTAGCATGGCTTGCTAACGGGTTTGCTCGCCGGTGTTCGGCGGCCGCGAGCTGACGTCACTCATTATGACGACACTGCCCTGTGTGACGTCGGTGAGCGCTCTCGCGAGAGCCGGCCGCCGAACAGCGCTCTAGTCTCTATGGCCTTGATCTATTTGAGTAGTGTCCGTTTTTGCACTCAAAACACAGCAACGAAAACGACTCTGTTCGCGAATGGAATGCGGGTTAAGCACGTGCGTTAGTGAGGTGGAGTCTTTCGTCCAGGAGATTGCCGAGAATTTAATCTGAGCCGAGGTCCTGGCCCAGCCGTGTGTTACAGGGGCAGGCAGGGGTGTTGGTGGAAGGGGGTCATGACGGGGGTGATGGGAGAGGACGGAGGGGGGGGGGGGGGGGGTGGGGGGGGGGGGGGGGGGTACGAACCAACAATGGCCTCGAAACCCGCTCAAAAAGGCACCGAAACTCCGTCTAGGGCCGCTACAACTCCGGCACGTATCAGTAGCTGAACAGCGAACATACCGCACCGGTGTCATGGACGTCACTGAATTCACGTGCCTTTGTGCATAGGCGTAGGAACAGGGGGGGGGGGCAGGGGCACTTCCCCCCCCCCCCCCCCCCCACTTCTTTAAGTGGAGGGGCCAACCATATGTTTTGCCCCCTCCCCCCCCCAACACTTTTTCTCCGTAAGTTAACCCAGAACTGACACCCGTTGATGGCGAATTACACCTGAGATCGCCCGACGGCCCTGAGGTGCATCGAGGGCCCCCTGAGATCGACCGAGGGCCCCTCAGATGCACCGATGGCCCCCTGAGATACACGGAAGGCCCTCTGAGATGCGTCGAGGACCTCCGAGGTGTACGAAGGGTCCCCTGAGATACACCACGGGCCCCCTGAGATTGAAACGAAGGCCCACTGAATTGCACTGAGGGGCCCCTGAGATGCGCCGAGTGGCCCCTGAGATCGACAGAGGCCCCCCTGAGATCGTCCGAGGACCCCTGAGATCGACCGAGGACCCCTGAGATCGACTGAGGACCCCTGCGATCAACCGAGGGCCCATGGGATTCACCGAGGGCTCCCTGTGGTGCACCAAGAGCCACCTAAGATAGACCGAGGGCCCCCTGAGATCGAACGAGGGTCCCTGAGATCGAACTAGGGCCCCTGAGATTCACTGAGGGCCCCTGAGATCGACCGAGGGCTCCTGAGATTCGACCGAGGCCCCCTGAGATCGACCGAGGGCCCCAAGCTCGACCGAGTGCACTGCGATTGCACGAGTTCCCATTGAGATGCATCGAAGGTCCCTGAGATACACCGAAGGGCCCCCTGGGATACGTAGAGGGCCCTCTGAGATACACTGAGGGTCCATGAGATGTACGGAGGTCCCCCCTGATATACACTAAGGGCCCACTCGGATCGACCGAGGGCCCCCTGAGGACCCATGAGATAAACCGATGGCCCCTGAAATGCACCGAGGGCCCGTAGATACACCGAGGGCCCTGACATACACCGAGGGCCCCTGAGATACACAGCGGGCCCCTTGATATGCACACAGGGCCCTCTGAGATACACCGATGACCCTCTCAAATCGATCGAGGACCCCGACCGAAGGTCCTTGAGGTGCGCCGAGTGCCCCTGATATCAACCGAGGGTCCCTGAGATCGACCGAGCATTCCTGAGATCGACCGAGCATTCCTGAGATCGAGAGAGGGGCCTCTGAGATCGACTGAGGGCCCCTGATATACACCGAAGGCCCCCTAAGATCGACCGAGGGCCCCGTGAGATCGAACGAGGGGCCCCTGATATCAAACGAGGGCCTCTGAGATCGAACGATGGCCCCTGAGATCGACCGATAGCTCCTAAGATCCACTCAGGTTCCTCCTAAGTCTAGTAAGGGCCCTCTCAGGCCTGGAAAGGGCCTCTTAGGTCTGACGTGGGCCCTCTCAGGTTTAGCAAGGAACCTTTAATGCCTGAAAAGGGCCCTATGACTAAAGAAGGAGGGTATCTAAATGGGATTATTTAGCATCATTGTCAAGTTGTTACGGCTGTTTTGAAGTTTTGTGAAACGATCAGTATGTGTAGTTCAGGTTTTCAGTCCTCTGTTCCTTGCCTCAGTTTAGCTTAAATCTCGCCGTGCCGGGGAGGGGGGGGGGGGGTAGACGCCCCCTAAGGTTTTTGAGGATAGCGGGAAAACAGCGACGCGCAGCGACGCCAAATGTGGCACATCTGTTAGCCATCAATTACCCACATGGTGTGAAAATTTTGACCTCAGGTCATCTCTAGTCAGGTCACCAGGCCAAGTCACGTGACCCCATCTCCAAAACGTTTGCGGTCGTACCACAGCCACAGTTTGTGTCCGATCGGTTTCAAACTTACAGGATTCCATAAGGTCATAGGTTGCTATAATTCTTATTCCTTGGATTTGTGAATATCAGTGACCTAAGGTCGGCTCAATTTCGTGACCTTCCTGTTATAGGTCAATGGGAAAATATTAAAATGTCTCCTATTCCGAGGATACGCATGATATCAGTATCAATTCCTTCTGGATCATGTTATAGGCCATTCTTGATAACACAGATGCAATTTTTGTTCAGTGACCCCTACAACAGTCAGCTGAGGTCATCCGAGGTCACCAACAATATGTTTGGCAATAACTCTCGACAGAATGAAGATAGAGAAGTGAGACCGGTACCAATGTGTTTGTCTCGTCGAGACACGCCTTCCAATGTGCAACATGACCTATTTCGGTCACCACTTGACCTTGACCTGAGGATGTCAAACTTTTTAAGCTGTCCTAACCTGGTTACCATGAATATGATTAAAAACACCTTGACGAGACAAACACGATGGTGTCAACATTATTGCCTTATCTTTATTAGGTAAAAAGTTATTTGCGAAACACTGCTTTGCCAAAAATAACCTTTTTGACCTTTGATGACCTCTGAAGGCTAAACGATTAACCTGAGCTCAACATTGAGGACACCTTTGGCGCAACCTTCGCCGTGCCGGGCGGGAGTTTTTTGACGCCCCCCCCCCCCCACACACACACACACACACACACGGCTTATATGGGACGTAGAGAAAAGGCGAGAAAAAACATTCGAAATCTTGTCTAAAATCATTTTGAAATCACTTCGGTCATTTTTTTGTGTCCTGAAACTTTAAAATCTGACCTTTGATGACCTCTGGTGATCTCAGTATTGATCTGAGCCAAAAAAGACCGACGTGGTTTCCAAATGATTTTGGACGAGCTTTCGAACGGTATTTTAAGTTTTTGTCTACGTCCCATAGGAGCCGTGTTGGGGGGGGGGGGCGTCGACCCCCCCCCCCCCGTCCGGCACGGCGAAGGTTGTGCCGAGCACCGGCACGGCGCGGGTTAAAACGAGTGTTTTCATTTAGAAGCATTTGGAATGGTTGTTGAACCTTCAACATGCAAAAAAATCAAATCCGATCCAAATCCATTCGAAGTCAAACTTTCCGATCGAATCCGATTCAAATCCAATTGATAGGGCTTGGATCATTACCCGGCATTGGCTGGGGTCACAGCCGAACGCCATTGGCTGGGGGGGGGGGGCGTTTTTCGCCCTCCCCTGGTTATCTTCCGAACGAATAACTGCAGCGAGACGCGCAAGGCGGCAATCGAAAGCTCTCGGTCAGACGCATCCAAAGCATAAACGAAATTTTCAAAATAAGGTCACATGTCAGGTCACGGTCAGGTCAAAGGTCAAAATTTAGTTATCTGAGTTTTTGGGTCACACTTTCCATCCAAAGCCTTACATTGATACTATTATAACACAAAGTGCTCTGAAAGGTATAATGCATCTCTAGCATAAGCAAAAGTGAAATTGTAAGCAAATGTGCAGGTCAAGGTCAGGTTACAAAAGGTTACAGGTCTACGAAAGCCATGAGACACATGTTTTATTGGTTATTCTGCACGTCGAATTCGATTGTATCAGCCATTTTCGCAATCTGACACCATATAAGGTCAAGGTTATGACATATAAGGTCATACAAAGTCAAACTTTGACATTTATAAATCTAAATAAAAAAGATATGTTTCTAGACCAGTTTTGTCTCAGAAATACAGTGCTGTCATTTATTTGTTTGTATCTGGTCACTAAAAGCCAGAAAACGCAATTTCAAAATATGACGTCATGAGTTTCTCATACTTAGGAGCCATAAGTCAGTCAAAAATAAAGATTTTGCTTTTAAATTTGGTTTGGGCTTGTCCACATGTGGTTCTTCAACATTTCTTCCATTTTTTAGAATGTTTGAATTTATTTTTGTATTTTGAGGGCATTTTTACAACAAACAAACAATATTTTGGGGGGGGGGTCAAAAAACAAAACGTTCAAAACCCGAGATATCAATTTTGTAGCCCTTGCCATTTGCTATCTTTTGACGTTTTTCGATTGCATTTTGCTCAAAATATGGCATTTGCACGGCTTGCTAAAGTTTAGCTGATTTTTGTGTCAAACTCGTGTGTAGTGACGTCACTAAATTCGCTTTATCGACGAAATTACTGTGTTTGTTAATGTTTGCACAGAAGACGTAAGATTGATGTAGGAGAAGGTACCTGCAGCTTCACGTCGATGGCGCTATTGGTTTTTGAGCTATTGCGAAAGTTCGTCAGGGAGGGGGGCGAAAAACGCCCCCCCCCCAGCCAATGGCGGGTTAATGGGGAGGGGGGGGGGGCAAAATCTGCACACCCTCCCGGATTTTCTCAATAACTATAAAACTATGATAGACATCGACGCGAAGCTTTCAATGCCTTATGCTATCACCACATGTCAATGAAATTGATGTAGTGCTTTGGGAGATAATGACGTTATAAGGACGTCACGTCATACCATTTTTGGTGGAA
The DNA here is from genome assembly GCA_036785665.1 of Chirona hameri. Taxonomy (NCBI): domain Eukaryota; kingdom Metazoa; phylum Arthropoda; class Thecostraca; order Balanomorpha; family Balanidae; genus Chirona; species Chirona hameri. The sequence goes on along the minus strand of JAXIVJ010010689.1, from coordinate 39,455 downwards.
AAACGATAATGTTAAAGAAAAAAAACGTAGAAAATCGAGTTTTGATTTGCAAATAAAAACGTCGAAAGAAAGGAAATAACATTCTCTTATCAATGACTATCTTGGATTTGCGAAATTTTGGGTTTTTGATCCCACAAATTCAACAAAAACAATACTTTTTTTAATTATCACAATCAAACATTTAAAAGATATTTAAAAATGGGAATGTATTTTTAGAGAACCAAGTATGGACGATACCCAAGCCAAATTGCAGAGCAATATCTTTATTTTTGACTGACTTATGGCTCCCTAAGTATAAGTAACTCCTAAGTATAAGTAACTCATGAAGTCATGGCGTTTCCCCCCTCCCCCCTGTCTAGCTCCCAAACTAATAGTCCGATTTGGACGCAACATGCGGCGATCGAAAGGAGCTGATTTTAACGAATGCTTAATATTTGGTTTTCAAGGTCATATGTCAGGTCAAGGTCAGGTCAAAGGTCAAAATCGAGGTATTTGAGTATATGATCCATTCTTTCCATCACAAGCCTTCGATTGCGATCATTATCACCCACAGCGGTCTCAAAGGTATAATACACATACTCATGAGCTAAAGTGACATTGTTGGTAAAGGTCAGGTCACAAAAGGTCACTGCGAAAAATATCTACCAAAGTCATGCAGCACATGTTGTATGGGTTATCGTATACATATAATTCCATAGTAATAGTCAGTTTACCACCTGACTTCATTTACATGAATTTAGTGTCAAGTTCAGAACAAGGTCAGGTCACAAAGTGTCAAAATTAGAAATTGATAAATATACATAAAAAGGCATGTTCCTTGACCAGTTTTGTCTCAGAAATATAGTGTTGGCATTTATTTGTCTTTATCTGGTCATTAAAAGCAAAAAACTTAATGTCAAAATATGACGTCATGAGTTACTCATACTTAGGGAGCCATAAGTCAGTCAAAAATAAAGATATTGATTTGAAATTTGGTTTGGGTATTTTCCATATGTGGTTCTACGTATATTATGTTGTTTGTTTTATAAATGTTCGCCTTTTTTATTTTGAGGGTATTTTTCAACAAGAAAAAAAATATTTGGGGGCAAAAAACAAGATTTGCAACAATCCGAGATAGCCATTTTGTAGTCCTTGGGATTATTTATTTTTTGCTTTTAAAAAAATGGTCTTTGTACGGCCTGTTAAAATTTTGCTGATTTTGTCGTCAAACTCGTGTGTAGTGACGTCACTAAATGTGTTATATCTCAATCAATTTTCAACGAAATTGCCTCATTTTTGCAAGGAAGACGTCGAATTGTGTAGGAGAAGGTACCCGAAGTTTCGCGTGGATAGCTCTGTTCGATGTTGAGTTATTACGAAAGTCCGTCATGGCCCCCCCCCCCCCCCCAGGCAATGGCGAGTTGAGTTGCTTCAGGCGGCCTTCATTAGTAAAAAGCCATCGGATACTGAAAAAATATCACTGAAAACTTGGCAAATGGGTCCGATGAGGAAATTAATAGTGTAAATTTCACGTGTTTTCCATTTATATTTATTAAGGCCTTTCATGTTGTATCTTTGCACATGATCCTTGGACGGTGGCCGGTGGGCCCCCTTAAACAGGGAGGCCCCTGGGTGACAGGGAGGCCCCCTGGGTGGCTGGCCTCCCCACTTCTTATGACGTTCCTACGCCTATGCCTTTGTGGGCATGGAGCTCCGTCCAGGAGAATCACGAGAAATATGAATAGTTGAGCGGCGTCTGTAGTTCCGAGTTGGGAAAACACAGCCAACAATCTGTGTGTAATTCACGTGCCTTGGTGCATAGGGAACCTCCATTCCGGAGAAATTCGTTAAATAGCTATAGCTGTGTCTCTGAGATGGGTTAGTTGGAATTCGAGATGGATTGGAGGTGAAGTAAAACAAGTTCAGTCAAAAGTCAAAAAGTCCAAAAAGTCGAGTCCCGCAAGTCCCTCAAGCCC
>JAXIVJ010010689.1:0-35000 GCA_036785665.1 Chirona hameri | reverse complement strand
TACCTCCATCCCGGAGATGCCAGCTAATCGTCCAGCGGAGCGGACGGGTTAGCACTAGTAGGTACCAGTGATGTCAATCGGTAACCAAAATTTTGGTATACCAAAAAAATACCGATACCAAGTTGGTAATCGGTCGGTCAGGCCATCATTTTTTGGTCATTTATCGGTTCACAGTCCACAATTTCCCCTCTTTTTCAGCAATAGGTCTCATAAATAAAACAATTACAACAACTTATCCTCTATGTGATACATACATTTATAATAGTAGATTTGCAGTAATATCAAGATTCAAGAACACCTGCATTTAACATAATGATGATGATTTGGGCTTAGGGGTGCTGCAATACACATGCTAAAATCAACACAAAAACCAAGACATTGGTTTAAGCACCCTTCATAGCTGTTGGCAGTGGTATACTTAATAAATCACTATATTATCAATTATTAAGGCTTCAGTATTTCAGTAAATTTATACTACTTTGACGATGCCCCTAGCGACCCCTACCTTTCCAACCAAACCAAATAGCCTTTAAGCATAATCACAAGATGTTAGCATATTTGACAAACACCACACCTTTTAGCTAAAACCTAAAATGTCCTAATATATATATATATATATATATATATATATATATATATATATATATATATATATATATATATATATATATATATATATATATATATAGATATATATATATATATATATATATATATATATATATATATATATATATATATATATATGTATATATATCTATATATATATATATATATATATATATATATATATATATATATATATATATATATATATATTGTGTGTGTGTGTCAACTGGAAAGTGCCAGCATATGTTTTGCAACATGCTCTCCTAACAGCTTGATAACTCCGACTATAGTGATTAACTGAAACACTAGCATGTTTATCACGTGATAATGACAAGACACACCATACTTTATTGTCTTACAGATGATTATTCCTTCTTGTCCTACAGATAAACATAAGGGCAATATACCATGCAAATAAATGCAAGCAAGCAAGCCAAAAATTGAGGCACTTACATAATACTTATTACTTGCACAGTAACACAGCCCTCTTTAAATACTAGGGTTGCTTGTAAAAAAAATACGAATTAACATCTCAGCAACTGCAAAAACAAAACTCAGACAGACTGAGACACCAAAAGGCCGGCCACCGTTTGGTTCACGCTGCAAATAGATAAATGGCGCCATATATGTCGCTTCTCTCCACTGAACTATATAATATGGAACGCAAATTGGCCGGAAGACTGGTCTAATGCCGGCCGCCATCTTGCCGGTACCAAAAAGGCGGCCGAGCGCGCGGCCGCCCGTGCTAAAGGATTCGGAGGCGGGCACCCCGGCTCACATTTGACAATATATTGAGCGAACTACTTGTGGTAGCGCTATATGACTACCACTACAACGTTCCAAATTGAATGGACAATGAATGATCCTAGGTGTTCATATGTTTCCTTAGTTTTTTCACACAAAAAAAAATATGAACACCTAGACTCATTCTCCATTCAATTTGGAACGTTGTAGTGGTAGTCATATTGCGCTACCACAAGTAGTTCCCTCAATATATTGTCAAATGTGAGCCGGGATACCCGCCTCCCCATCCTTTAACACGGGCGGCCGCGCGCCCGGCCGTCTTTTTGGTACCGGCAAAATGGCGACCGACATTAGACAGCCCGGCCGGTAGGGGTCCACGGCGAGTGCTTCCCCGTGCTTCTCTCTTATCGCTTTCTGGTACACAATAGGTGCGTTCGGAAGGCGCAAAATTTCGCGAAATTTATCATGGTCGTTCGGTAGGAATTTCGCGAAAATTCGCCGGGTTAGCCGTATATGCGTCAGGTATGTATCTAAACAATTATTTCATAAGAATTGTCTTTGATTGTCAGCAATTATTTTGAGAGAGACTACTGTTGATCACAGATGACACAACAAATCAAGAATAAAAACATGCCAACTAATTTAAATCATTTGACTTCACTTCAGCACAAAACTTTACGATTGGTAGGAAAATTTCGGGATTTAAAAAAAAAAAATAGTTTTGAATGGATGGATTTCCGAGGTTAGGCCCCGCGCTAAGCATAGCTTGTTGCGCAGGCCCTGACCCCACCACCCGATCAAGCAATTCCTGGCGTCCGGCAGAATTTAGAAGCGAAAGTTTTACGTGCCCGACATAACTGGACACGGTCCGCCCCGCCCTCTGACGTCCCCTGACCTTGAGTGTGACCGCTGCCACCGGCCACAGGCCATCCCAGTCAGGGGCAAATAGCGAGCGCCGAAGCGACTCGAACCCGGGCTGCCACTACCGGATATGGAGCTCCTATCGATATGGGTAGCCATCAAAGCTGTTGTCCGTTTTGGCGCTTATGCTTCGTGTAATAGCGCATCGTTGCTGCCTTGTTGTAGAATGCTAAATTGGGTGATGGTGCGAGGTTTATGGTTGTATTTGAAGTTGTCTTGCGTTGGAAGGTGGGAGGGTTACTACTTACTAGTAAGGCGTGTAAGCAGGTGTGAATGATGGTACATATTACATAAACATCAGACCACATAATTGGCTTACTACTTGTACACTGTTCATTCATTGTGTGGTGTTTGAATGATAAGTGCTTCTTAAATAGTAATTGCAACTACTGAGTCTGCCTTTGAAATGCCTGAGATGCCTTTGAGCTCCAAAATATGTGCATAACAAAGTCTGATGTATTCTCTGCATGCTTGTGCATTCAATTAAGGATGAATGATGCATTTGTAATTTGTATGGAAGAATTGCATTGATTGTCTTCTCTGGCATATCATTTTTTTCCCATTTATTTTTATGATATTCAAACTGTGATATTTTCCTTCTGAAAAATACTGCAATGTATCCCAAATGTTCTAGTCTAGTACGTGCATTTTCCAAATCGGTCAAATTTGGGTATATTTCGTTCTGGGAAAAGTCGGTTTGGTATTTGGTTTTCAAAGCTTTGCAAAAGTTGGTATCGGTTCGTTCGGTCATGTTTAAAACAAAAAACGCAAATGACATCACTAGTAGGTACCTATACAAGGAAATTCACTCCCGCGCTCCTCTGCCATCCAGCAGGCAGCAGGAGACCAAAAGGCTGCGACGCGCGCTGCGTGTAAAATTATAACTTTTGGTTTGGTTGTGAATCACTCCAAAATAGCCGTCAGACGCGCCACTTTCCCTATCCCTACTGCAACAAAAATGCCACCAAATAGAGGAAACACGAACGAGGCAAAAACAAGATTTCTTTCTTTCGCAAGAAGTTTTTTTTTCTCGCAGGCAGTACCCATTTTTCATCGCCAGTTTCAGCGAATTTTGAGGGGACTAATTTCTATTGCCGCCCCTGTCGAGCTTCGGATGGGAGGGGCTTTTGCCCCTGCCACCCCCCCCCCCCCCTCTGGATCCGCCAGTGTATCATCAGGTCAGCGGAGTCAGCATGGGGCGTTGTTGGCCAGGGTGAATCGGGTCAGCCGAATGGTCAACACTCACTCACCACTCGGCACGGCGCCCGACCCAACTGGCAACAAACTCACAAGGTGGCGTGTTTATTTTTAGTGGTCTGGAAAGCACATGAAATGTGCCTGTCAGCATGACCACGTATAACAGTCGCTTTGTTTTGCTGGCGTAAGTGCTCTGCCCAAAGAGAATTAACCGCCCGAAACAATGCTGCGCTGCCAGGAAAACCATCCATTGGTGGTGGTGCTCACTGCGCCTTTGTTTCCGGTAGCGATTGTGTGTATGCTACACACATCATAGGAACCGTTACACACATCATAGGAACCGCGATACTACCTTCCGCATGACTATGGCCTTGTGGCAGGTCATCTTGTTCTTCTCGGGCTGTGGTCCGCTTCACGAGGTCTCTACTCACTACTGCGAGCTGTCACTTGTGTTCGACACACTTTTTTGCATATTGCAGTGCGCCCGTGAAAGGCATGACATTAATTTATCTGATTACTCGCTCGTCTTTCCGTGGTATATGGGAAAAATCTGAATATGAGCGGCCCGGCCCGGCCCGACCCGTGGCGACGCTTTTGAGAAGCTCATATCTCTGCAACCATACGTCCGATTGACAAGCTGACTTCTTTGCTGAGCAGCTCCATCCAACCTACCCTGTTTGAGACCGGTGCAGACTTATGTGGGTGACTACCACTGCGCGTGGCGCGTGCCGCGTGAGGGTGTTGAAATGTGTTTTCTCGCAACAACTCTGCATCGGCTGATCCGATTTTGTGCAAATTTGGTGTGTGGTTAGGGACCCCTCAGCCACCAATTTGCCACAAGTCGGGGTGGGGTGCCTCTGCACGTCTGCACGTGGACACCCCTATTTTATATCTCAGGAACGGCTGAACCGATTGCGTTCTAATTTGGTGTGTGGTTAGGGACCTCTCAGCCGTTGCCTTCCCACAAGTCAGGGATGGAGTGCCTCTGCACGTGCGCACGTGCACACCCCTCTTCTGTATCTCAGGAACGGCTGAGCCGATTGTGTTCAAATTTGGTGTGTGGTTAGGGACCTCTCAACCGCCAGTTTCCCAAAAGTCAGGGATGGGGTGCCTCTGCATGTGCGCACTTGCACACCCTATTTTATATCTCAGGAACGGCTGAACCGATTGCGTTCTAATTTGGTGTGTGGTTAGGGACCTCTCAGCCGTTGCCTTTCCACAAGTCGGGGGTGGAGTGCCTCTGCACGTGCGCACGTGCACACCCCCCCCCCCCCCCTCTGTATATCAGGAACGGCTGAGCCGATTGTGTTCAAATTTGGTGTGTGTGGTTAGGGACCTCTCAACCGCCAGTTTCCCACAAGTCAGGGATGGGTGCCTCTGCATGTGCGCACGTGCACACCCCTATTCTATATCTCAGGAACGGCTGAGCCGATTGTGTTCAAATTTGGTGTTTGGTTAGGGACCTCTCCGCCGCCGCCTACCCACAAGTCATGGGTGGGGTGCCTCTGCACGTGCGCACGTGCGCACCTTTTTTTGTATCTCAGGAACTACTTGCCCGATCGGGTTGAAATTCACGATACATTTATTTCGCGCTCGCTCGTTCATCGCCAACTACGGCGCCTTACTGGTATTATTTTGTCATGGATGTTATGCTGAGGCTGGTAAACCATGTTCCTTACCCTCAATCTTTACCCCTACCCTTAAAGGGAGTGTGCCTACTCACATCGCTTATTTGGGGTTATTGACACTGGTCTATAGAACATAATTTTCTGAATTGACCCATGACTTCGTTTCTCCAGATTCGCCCTAGTTGCTGAGATATTCCAAAGACTCCAGCAGGAACTTGTTGGGAGCAAAAAGTTATTGGGTCGACTCCAGAGGGCTTCCGCTACTAGAAGCACTGCAACTATCGATTAAACTGCTAGCATATTGTTAGCGCCGGCCAATAGCAATTCAACAAAACAGCCCGTGCACGCTGATAGCAGAAGCCGAACAGAAACTGGACGGCGATCATGTTTTTCGATGATGGCCGATGGCCATTTTTTGAAGAAGATATCAATTTAGAGCTACGAAACTTGCACATAATAAAGTTCACAGTGGCAAGAACGTGCTGTGCAAAACTTGTCTTTCTATCTTGCATGATGTGACCGTAATAGTATTGTCTTATGTGCGCCGTTTTACATAACATCACCATAGTGGCGATCGTTTTATAGATATCGAAACAAAAAATAAGCACACAAAAAACAATATAAGTGTAAATTCAACTAAAGGGGCTCCAGATGTGAATTTCATCATATACCACAATCAAACCAATAGCTACTTACCGTATGAAAAAATATTTTTGACATTCCAAAACAGTAGGCACACTCCCTTTATTTAACCCGTGATTGTGAATACGGGTGCCGGCACAGGCGTCAACAGAGGCGATACGATGCAGAGTACAGACCAGTGTCCTATTGTTGTGTGGGTTATTTTACACGTAGAATTCGATAGTGATAGTCATTTTACCACCTGACTTCATTTACGTGAAGTTAGTGTCAAGTTCAGGTCACTGAAGGTCAAAATTTGAATTTGATCAATCTAAATTAAAAAGGCATGTTTCTAGATCAGTTTTGTCTCAGAAATGCGATGCTGACCTTTATTTGCCAATAAAATAAAAAAAACGCAATTTCAAAATATGACGTTATGAGTTACCCATACTTGATGCCATAAGTCAGTCAAAAATAGTGATATTTTAAAATTTGGTATGGTAATTGCCCATATGTGGTTCTCTGATATATATTCCGTTTATTTTTAAAATATCTTTGAAAATTTGATTTTGTGGGCATTTTTTTTTTACTTTTTTATTTTGGGGGTCAAAAAGCAAAATTTTCGAAAATTTGATATAGCCATGTTGTAGCCCTTGCCATTGGATATCTTTTGACGTTTTTTGGATTGCATTTTTCTTAAAATATGGCATTTGTACGGTCTGTTAAAGTTTAGCTGGTTTTTGTGTAAAACTCGTGTGTAGTGACGTCACTAAATTCGCTATAACTCGATTTTTTCAACGAAATTGCTTTATTTTTCACAGATGACGCAAAATTGATGTAGAAGAAGGTATCCGAAATTTCACGTTGATTGCGCCATTGGTTCTTCAGCTATTATGAGAATTAATCAGGGGGGGCGTTAAACGCCGCCCCCCCCCCCCCCCGTCAATGTCGGGATAACGTGTGTGAATACGTCAATATAGGCCGATCTTTGATGCGAGTGCGCGGATAGAAGATCTTAATGAATTGATCTGATTTTGTTTTACATTTCCGATCTTTAGACCATAAATATCCATACGAGACCTGACAGCAGATGGCTGGAGAAAAAAAGTTGCATTTTGCCCACCCCTAGTGTCCTACCTAGCATTGGGAAATTTGGTGGAAACTCTCGTGATAATTCTCGTGATCGCATTTTTCGCAACTACCTCCCAAAAAAAAACGCCAACACCCCTTTTGGAGATCATATCTTAAGCGTGCACCATCAAGACGATATTCTTACCGATCCTGATTTTCTAGATTAAACAATCCTTTACAGAGCCCAGGATCACCCAGATAGATGATTGCTGAAAGTATTATGATTAGGGGAGTGACGCCTTCATTAAATACCCAGGGATCCTGCGTGGATCCTCACGCAGGGATCCTCATGCGTGCAGTATAGTGCTTACATTGAAAGAACAGTGTAGAGTTATAGATGTGATTGTGTCGTATGCATATCGGATAGAAAGCAGGAGGATAGTATGATTTGTGGTGATAGTGTATGAGCTTCAGCTTCAGAGAGTGTAGGGTATGAACTTCAGTTATGATTGCGTTTGCTTATGAATGTACAAACATTAAGGGGGGGGGAATGTGATGTGTTGTATAAGTGCCTATATTAGAAAGGTGTGCTTATTGCGTCTGTTTGCGTATGATTGTGACTTTACCTAGATGTATGATTAGCTAAGGAGTGAAAAATCGCCGACACGTAGAGGAGGTAGGTAGTTGCGAAAAATGCGATCACGAGAATTCCTGAAAATGTTTCAAACTCGGCGACGAATTCGATGTACATATTTTGTATCATTGTCATTCATGTAAACATTGTATTCACTCATATGTAATTTTGACAAAGGCCTGTGGCCGAAATATCAATACAGTCTATCAGTAATTTAACGTTTTTATACATCGAGGTTAATCCGCGCACTGCAGGGGGGTTGATTTCCGCCCCCCCCCCCCCCCCCCCTCAGGTTTTTCAAAGATAGCGAAAAAACGGCGGCGCGCAGCGCCGCCGGGTTTTGATACACCTGTTAGGACATCAATTGCGCACACTTTGAAGAAGAAAAAATATGCTCGGGTCATCTCAGGTCAGGTCACCAGACCAGGTCAAGTGACCCCACCACCAGAAATGTTTGCAGTTGTGCCAAAGCCAGAGTTTTTCACCGATCAGGTTGAAACTTACAGGATGTCATGAGGGCATCAGTACTTACAATTCATATCTCTCGGAATTTTGATATCGGTGACCTAAGGTCAGGTCAATTTCGTAACCTCCCCATAATAAGTCAATGGGGAAATATACAAATGCTTCCTATTTCAAGGATATGCATGGCACTAGTCCAATTACTTCTGGATCATGTTATTATAGGATATTCTTGATGATCCAAGTGTAAGTTTTGTTCAGTGACCCCTATTGGGTCATTTGAGGTCATGCGAGGTCACCATCACTTTTGTGTCAATAACTCTCGACATAATGACGATAGAGAAGTAAAACAGACATCAATGTGTTTGTCTCGACCTTAGGTCAAATTGTTAAGTTGACTTAACAAGGTCACCATATATATATCATTCAAAGCGCCTTGACAAGATAAACACAATGGCGTAAACAGTTTTCCGTTATCTTTATTAGGTAAAAGGTTAATAGCAAAAACGATTTAGCAAAAAAAGAAGATTTTTTTTCTTTTTGACATCTGGAGCCTCAAATATTGACCTGAGATCAAATCTGAGGACACTTTAGCGATTACAAATTTCACTGGCTGGCGTTTGCTTTTTTCCGTTTGTTTCTAACTATCATCGTTTTTTAGATATATGGGAATTTCTGGAGCGATGTCCTAAAACAGGAAAAAAAACTGGAAAATTTGACCTTTGATGACCTCTGGTGACCTCAATTTTGACCTGACTTAAAAAACACTGAAATACTTTCGATAGAACATGTATGAAGCTATCAAATGCCTTTTTCCGATTCTCGCTAAGTTGCGTAGTCTTCGAGATCTCAGGGGGGGGGGCGGAAATCAACTCCCCCCTGCAGTTCGTGTTCGGCGCAAAGCCCCTGCAGTGCGCGGGTTAAGGTCATCAACCCTAATGGTTTGAATCATAAAAGATGTAACGATTCAAGTACACTGGTAAATTGTGCAAATACATCCAGTCCCAGTGGCTACATTCATTTATACTGAATTACTATTGCTGTAACAATGTTTTAATGATCATATATATGCATGTTTCCATTTTTATTGATTACAAATTCACCTCATATATTTAAATGTTGAATCAAACGTGAATCGATTAAAATATTTGTTTTCATTCTTTGACTCTGAAGGAATCAATTCTCAAAATTGTATCCGTGAATCGAACGGTGATTGAGTTATTCAGATTCCAAAATTAATCATGATTGAATCGTTCCAAAACAAAAGTTGAATCAATAACCAGTCTGGAAACGACACCCTATGGATACTATTTTTCCACTCTTTGTCCCCAGTTTTACTGTGAATTTTACACTCCTTATTTTAAAATGTATTGGATAATTGGAACCCTGATACTGATTTATGGATGTAATGACGAGGACAGCCTGTGTAGGGAAAGGCAGGTAAGAATTGCCATAGGTACCTAACCTTAAACTTAATTCTGGTGAGCGGGTTCTTGGATATTGATACAGCCTATGATAAAGCCTGGATTTTCCACTCTTTATGCTTACTTTTAGCCAGAATTTTCCACTCCGCACCCCAGCTTCAAAGCAATCCTAGGACCCTGGTGCAGACCCGTGTTCGATCACGCTGTTATTGAATGGAGCTGCTTGGCCGCGGACCAGTTTGTGTATATTTGGGCGTCGGGACGCCCTCACCAGTCGCCTCAGTGGCAGTGGGCGGGGTCTGTCTGGCCAGGCCGGCCTGGGGTGTCACGGTTACGGCAGAGCTCGTGAGTCGTGACATACGGTCCGGGGCGTCGTGTCATCTCACCTTACCGACCGGCCGTGCTCGGCCGAGGCCGAACACTGAACACTGCCGGACCATCTCGGTCGTGCCGGGCAGACGGGGGGCGGGGGGAGGGGGCACCGCCGCACGGCACACCGCCGCTATCTGGCGGCAGCCTCAGTCGCCGCACCGCCGCCGCCGCCCGCGCCGGTGTCTCCTCAGTGCGCCGCCATGGAGGTGGGAGTGTTGCGTCGCCATGACCCGGCGCGCATGTGGGTCATGCTACTGGCCAGCCTGCTGCTGCTGGTGCCGCTCGGGGTGCTCAGCAACATGTCGCACTCGCTGCTGCTCACGCTCGAGGTGTACCACATGCTGTACAACGTGCTGACGCTGGCCGGCTGGCTTCTGGCCGTGCGCATGGGCGCCGCGCCCGGCTCGCCGACGCACACGTTCGGCTGGGCGCGGCTCGAGGTACTGACCACCGTGATGACGCTGCTCTTTCTGTCGGCGCTCTGTTTCTCCGTTGCCGTGGAGGCCATCCAGTCGCTGGCCAACGCCGCCCATGCCGATAACATGCATTACCCGGTGTATGTGATGGCCTGTGCCGCCGCCGTCCTGCTGGCTAACCTGGTGTGTTACATCCTGATCGGCGGCTTCACTGGTCTCCAGAGCACGCTGCTGGCGCCCAGCGAGGCGGCGAAGCGCCTCTCGCCGGCCGCCTCAGAGGCGCAGCTCCGACCCGATTCGCCGCGCGGCCTGACGCGCCGGACACCGGCTGCGCCGCTGTTGCGCCACTTTGTGCGCGATCTGGGCGGCGCGCTGCTGCTGGTCGTGTCGGCGGGGATGGCGTACCTGTGCCGATCGCCGGTCGTGCGCTACCTGGACCCTGCCCTGGCGCTGCTCACTGTCGGCCTCCTGGTGTCCACTAGCGTCGACCTCTTCAGCGAGTGCTGTATGATCCTGCTGGAGACCATGCCGGCCACCTTCGACGCGGCGGCGTTCCGCGCGCGCCTACTGGCGAAATTCCCGGCCGTGCAGGACGTGCACGAGCTGCACGTCTGGCAGCTGACGCCAGACTGCGTGGTGGCCACCGCGCACGTGGTGCTCGCTGGGCCGCAGCAGTTTAACGACGTGGCCGAGCGCGTGACGGCGTTCTTCGCGGCGCACGCGGTCGGCCGCGTGACGCTGCAGCCGGAGTTTACTGGCGCGGCCGGCAGAAGCGGCAAGTCGCGCTGCCTGCTGCCCTGCACCGTGGACAGCTGCGCCAAGGCGCGCTGCTGCGACGAGCCCGTACTGCGCCGCGTGCCCACGATCAGCGTGACCGCGCCCTCCCAGGCCAGCCTGGTCAGCAGAGGAAGCAGAGGAAGTGCCGGTGCGAAGACGACCAGCGCTGCCGGCCAACCGAAGGACCAAGACCGCGGAGTCGCTGCCAACGGAGGCGGCGTCAAGCGTGTCCCAGAGTCGGACGGCGACAAGGTCGGCACTGAGGCTGGTGACGGGAGTAGCGGCGGTGACGACAGCCGGAAGGACATCCAGGGGAACGTCTCAAAGCCGCCGGTGCCTACGGGTAACGCCACGGAGGCGTCGATACCTACGGAGAACGCCAAAGAGACGTCAGGACCAACAGGGAGCGTCAAAGAGACGTCGATACCTTCGGAGAGCGCCCCAGAGACGCCGCTACCTTCGGAGAGCGCCCCAGAGACGCCGCTACCTTCGGAGAGCGCCCCAGAGACGCCGCTACCTTCGGAGAGCGTCCCAGAGACGCCGCTACCTTCGCTGAGCGCCCCAGAGACGCCGCTACCGTACGGAAGCGTCAGCAGCGTAGGTGAAGGTGGCTGGCACGACACCGAGTGATGAGGCGGCGCTTTTGAAGTGATGAAACCAATACGCAACTTCCATGAGAGGCTGTGGTACTGCACTCTGTGTTCGGTAGGAGTGCCTACTCGGAAGGAGCGCTAAATAAGAATCAGCTGATATTCGGCCTGCCGTTCTGCATTGGGGCCAGTGACTCCAGTCCACCACTCGTGGACGCTCTCCCATGAGTTGTCCAATTTGACGTCACGCCGTGCCCATTGTTTCTCTTCTGGCCATGCCGTCGCTGACGTCTCTCCTTCGGCAACCCTTTGACGACCTCGGAGGATCCCCGGCGAACCCCTGGTAAACCCTAGGAGGATCCCTAGCAGACCCCAGGCGTGACCATTTGACCCCAGGCTACTCCTGGCTACTCTCGGCAGAACGCCGGCGACACAGATAAGGCGCGCCGGACACCTTCAACACTATCTGTATATGGTGGCCGGCGACGCGTCTGGTCCATCCCGGACGGACCCGGGTTATTTGTGTAGTGATAGACGGCGGGCTCTCTAGTACGATCCACATGCCTTCTGTACCTTCTGACGCATCCCGCGCTCTCCGGAGTAGCGGCGTGATTCTGACTGGCTGGCCGGCTCACGCGCGCGGTATGGGCGCTGAAGCAGTAGAAGAGAGCCGCCAGGGTCGGCTAGCGAGGCGAGGCGGCGAAGTGTGGGATTGATGGCCGCTTGTGGCTCGTGTGTGTGGTACAGAAGTTTGAGATGTGGCCGTAAACTGGTGGAGTCGGCCGGCAGATAAGTCTGATTCAGCAGATTGTCCGCGCTGCTTTGATTGCGGATCATGTTATCCGTGGAGCGGCGCTGGCTGGAGTGGCTGTAGGCCGACTGCGCGATAACGCCCCCGCGTGCGGGGACGGCCGGCGTGACGAGTGGCCGAGAGGATTTTACCGACGCGTCTCTCTGGCCGTAACTGCTCGTCGCAGAGTGCCTGCCGGAGCAGTGTTCGGCACCGGGAGCGGTGTGTTGCGGGAGCGGTGCGCTGTGGTTAGTTGGAACGTGATGTTCCCGGCAGCAGCCGCGTTGGAGCGCATCGTATGCACAACGCTATTGTGCAGTATCACGTCCGCTCGCTACAATCATCGCGTTTAATTGCCGGGTAAATGAGTGACCTGGAAATAAATGCAGTGTCCGGAATGAGCTCTGAACAATTATTATTTCTAGCTGATATGACTATTAATCTGAGGGCATTGCATTGCAATATACACAAATTTTAAATTCATCTGACTAACGATTCAATCTGTGGTGGCATGGATGACAGGTTCCGCGCGGGGTTTCGGCAGCTGTGCGAGATTAAGTCGCAAGTTAAGTCGGGATAATGATGACAAAATAGGTCGCATGTCTGTGGTTTGTGTCTGAAGACTCAGCTGACTGCGGTCAGTGTTTCATCACCCCAACCGGCGAGGCTGCTGGGATGCAGTGGCCCATAATAGAGGCTCCCGCGTCATATACCGTACCTATGATGGCGTTCGACCGTGTGTGTGCTGATCAGGGCAGCACGTAGCCGGGGTCAGATTCGGAGGGTGTTCAAGGTCATGTGGGAGCGTAAGAACAAGTCGGACTTATCAACACTGTAAACGGGTGGTTTGCTGTATCTAGAATCCTGTTGTGAGTTCGCTGTATGCACCCGCTTTCGGTGCGGGCAAAACCTAGAAGGACGCACATTGTCAGCATTTAGAAACAGGGGGACGAGTGGAGCATAAAGGCTGCAGGCCTATCTGGGCAACAGGGTTTAAAGGGACTATCCCACCTTAACATTATATTTGAGTTGAGATAGCCATTTTGATGGCTTGGCATTGAAATTAAGTATGGTAGCAGTTACAACAACCACAATGATCTAATCAAAAAGATATTCGAGTTTGATTTTGACATCTGTAAAAAATAAGGCCCATGTGTCTTTGAATAGGGACTCTAAACCGACAGCGTCGTCTCTTTAGCCAACTGGTAATGATAGTCGACTTGTTTTAAGGTCAGCCTTGGCATATTTTCTTCATTTCTCGATCCCCGGGTGGTTCGCAATCTAAGCCAATCTAAACACCGGATGGTTCGCTTTTTCTGCGCAATAGATGTCGACAAAAAATTGTGCCATACATTTGGCAGCACAAAGGATTTCCATGTTATTCAAAACAAATCATATGACGTCACCAATCCAACTTTCCGCTTAAAACTAAAAGTTGAATATTTTCCAAGATAAGCATTGTTTCGGAAAAAAGTTCACGAACATGTTCAGCTGACCTCGCCTGACATATAGACATACAATTAAGTGTGATTCGACAACTTTCACAAAGGTGGGACTGTCCCTTTAAGGAGACTGGTTATGAGTGACTGGTTATGTGGCCCTGTTACCGGGACTGAGTGACTGGTTATGTGGCCCTGCCACGGGACTGAGTGACTGGTTATGTGGCCCTGTTACCGGGACTGAGTGACTGGTTATGTGGCCCTGTTACCGGGACTGAGTGACTGGTTATGTGGCCCTGCCACGGGACTGACTGGTAGGTACTGTATCACAGATTCCCTTTTATTTAACTTGGGCTCGTACAACTTTACACAAGCAGTACGGACTGTAGCATTGCGAGAACTCTGGTAAAACAAGTCTTATAAGATCCGTCAGATGTGCCGTGGGACCCATGCTCGTGTTGTGGAGCTGTGTTGGTGACAACTTACACGGGACTGAGTGACTAGTTATGTGGCCCTGTCACGGGACTGAGTGACTGGTTATGTGGCCCTGTTACTGGGACTGAGTGACTGGTTATGTGGCCCTGTTACTGGGACTGAGTGACTGGTTATGTGGCCCTGCCACGGGACTGAGTGACTGGTTATGTGGCCCTGTTACTGGGACTGAGTGACTGGTTATGTGGCCCTGCCACGGGACTGAGTGACTGGTTATGTGGCCCTGTTACTGGGACTGAGTGACTGGTTATGTGGCCCTGTTACTGGGACTGAGTGACTGGTTATGTGGCCCTGCCACGGGACTGAGTGACTGGTTATGTGGCCCTGCCACGGGACTGAGTGACTGGTTATGTGGCCCTGCCACGGGACTGAGTGACTGGTTATGTGGCCCTGCCACGGGACTGAGTGACTGGTTATGTGGCCCTGTTACCGGGACTGAGTGACTGGTTATGTGGCCCTGTTACTGGGACTGAGTGACTGGTTATGTGGCCCTGTTACCGGGACTGAGTGACTGGTTATGTGGCCCTGTTACTGGGACTGAGTGACTGGTTATGTGGCCCTGCCACGGGACTGAGTGACTAGTTATGTGGCCCTGTTACCGGGACTGAGTGACTGGTTATGTGGCCCTGCCACGGGACTGAGTGACTGGTTATGTGGCCCTGTTACTGGGACTGAGTGACTGGTTATGTGGCCCTGTTACTGGGACTGAGTGACTGGTTATGTGGCCCTGTTACCGGGACTGAGTGACTGGTTATGTGGCCCTGCCACGGGACTGAGTGACTGGTTATGTGGCCCTGTTACCGGGACTGAGTGACTGGTTATGTGGCCCTGTTACTGGGACTGAGTGACTGGTTATGTGGCCCTGTTACTGGGACTGAGTGACTGGTTATGTGGCCCTGTTACCGGGACTGAGTGACTGGTTATGTGGCCCTGTTACCGGGACTGAGTGACTGGTTATGTGGCCCTGTTACCGGGACTGAGTGACTGGTTATGTGGCCCTGCCACGGGACTGAGTGACTGGTTATGTGGCCCTGCCACGGGACTGAGTGACTGGTTATGTGGCCCTGTTACCGGGACTGAGTGACTGGTTATGTGGCCCTGTTACCGGGACTGAGTGACTGGTTATGTGGCCCTGTTACTGGGACTGAGTGACTGGTTATGTGGCCCTGTTACCGGGACTGAGTGACTGGTTATGTGGCCCTGCCACGGGACTGAGTGACTGGTTATGTGGCCCTGTTACTGGGACTGAGTGACTGGTTATGTGGCCCTGTTACCGGGACTGAGTGACTAGTATGTGGCCCTGTTACCGGGACTGAGTGACTGGTTATGTGGCCCTGCCACGGGACTGAGTGACTGGTTATGTGGCCCTGTTACTGGGACTGAGTGACTGGTTATGTGGCCCTGTTACCGGGACTGAGTGACTGGTTATGTGGCCCTGTTACCGGGACTGAGTGACTGGTTATGTGGCCCTGTTACCGGGACTGAGTGACTGGTTATGTGGCCCTGTTACCGGGACTGAGTGACTGGTTATGTGGCCCTGTTACCGGGACTGAGTGACTGGTTATGTGGCCCTGCCACGGGACTGAGTGACTGGTTATGTGGCCCTGCCACGGGACTGAGTGACTGGTTATGTGGCCCTTTTACTGGGACTGAGTGACTGGTTATGTGGCCCTGCCACGGGACTGAGTGACTGGTTATGTGGCCCTGTTACTGGGACTGAGTAACTGTTTATGTGGCCCTGTTACTGGGACTGAGTGACTGGTTATGTGGCCCTGTTACTGGGACTGAGTGACTGGTTATGTGGCCCTGTTACCGGGACTGAGTGACTGGTTATGTGGCCCTGTTACCGGGACTGAGTGACTGGTTATGTGGCCCTGTTACTGGGACTGAGTGACTGGTTATGTGGCCCTGTTACCGGGACTGAGTGACTGGTTATGTGGCCCTGTTACCGGGACTGAGTGACTGGTTATGTGGCCCTGCCACGGGACTGAGTGACTGGTTATGTGGCCCTGTTACTGGGACTGAGTAACTGGTTATGTGGCCCTGTTACTGGGACTGAGTGACTGGTTATGTGGCCGTTACCGGGACTGAGTGACTGGTTATGTGGCCCTGTTACTGGGACTGAGTGACTGGTTATGTGGCCCTGCCACGGACTGAGTGACTGGTTATGTGGCCCTGTTACTGGGACTGAGTGACTGGTTATGTGGCCCTGTTACTGGGACTGAGTGACTGGTTATGTGGCCCTGCCACGGGACTGAGTGACTGGTTATGTGGCCCTGTTACTGGGACTGAGTGACTGGTTATGTGGCCCTGTTACTGGGACTGAGTGACTGGTTATGTGGCCCTGTTACTGGGACTGAGTGACTGGTTATGTGGCCCTGTTACCGGGACTGAGTGACTAGTATGTGGCCCTGTTACTGGGACTGAGTGACTGGTTATGTGGCCCTGCCACGGACTGAGTGACTGGTTATGTGGCCCTGTTACCGGGACTGAGTGACTAGTATGTGGCCCTGTTACTGGGACTGAGTGACTGGTTATGTGGCCCTGTTACTGGGACTGAGTGACTGGTTATGTGGCCCTGTCACGGGACTGAGTGACTGGTTATGTGGCCCTGTTACCGGGACTGAGTGACTGGTTATGTGGCCCTGTTACCGGGACTGAGTGACTGGTTATGTGGCCCTGTTACCGGGACTGAGTGACTGGTTATGTGGCCCTGGGACTGAGTGACTGGTTATGTGGCCCTGTTACCGGGACTGAGTGACTGGTTATGTGGCCCTGTTACCGGGACTGAGTGACTGGTTATGTGGCCCTGGGAATGAGTGACTGGTTATGTGGCCCTGTTACCGGGACTGAGTGACTGGTTATGTGGCCCTGTTACCGGGACTGAGTGACTGGTTATGTGGCCCTGTTACCGGGACTGAGTGACTGGTTATGTGGCCCTGTTACTGGGACTGAGTGACTGGTTATGTGGCCCTGTTACTGGGACTGAGTGACTGGTTATGTGGCCCTGTTGCTGGGACTGAGTGACTGGTTATGTGGCCCTGTTACTGGGACTGAGTGACTGGTTATGTGGTCCTGTTGCCGGGACTGAGTG
Organism: Chirona hameri; assembly: GCA_036785665.1. Classification (NCBI taxonomy): domain Eukaryota; kingdom Metazoa; phylum Arthropoda; class Thecostraca; order Balanomorpha; family Balanidae; genus Chirona; species Chirona hameri. Next base: position 17,719 of record JAXIVJ010010689.1, on the reverse strand, counting down.
ACTGGTTATGTGGCCCTGTTACTGGGACTGAGTGACTGGTTATGTGGCCCTGTTACTGGGACTGAGTGACTGGTTATGTGGCCCTGTTACTGGGACTGAGTGACTGGTTATGGGGCCCTGCCACGGACTGAGTGACTGGTTATGTGGCCCTGTTACCGGGACTGAGTGACTGGTTATGTGGCCCTGTTACCGGGACTGAGTGACTGGTTATGTGGCCCTGTTACCGGGACTGAGTGACTGGTTATGTGGCCCTGTTACTGGGACTGAGTGACTGGTTATGTGGCCCTGTTACTGGGACTGAGTGACTGGTTATGTGGCCCTGTTACCGGGACTGAGTGACTGGTTATGTGGCCCTGTTACCGGGACTGAGTGACTGGTTATGTGGCCCTGTTACTGGGACTGAGTGACTGGTTATGTGGCCCTGCCACGGGACTGAGTGACTGGTTATGTGGCCCTGTTACTGGGACTGAGTGACTGGTTATGTGGCCCTGCCACGGGACTGAGTGACTGGTTATGTGGCCCTGCCACGGGACTGAGTGACTGGTTATGTGGCCCTGTTACCGGGACTGAGTGACTGGTTATGTGGCCCTGTTACCGGGACTGAGTGACTGGTTATGTGGCCCTGCCACGGGACTGAGTGACTGGTTATGTGGCCCTGCCACGGGACTGAGTGACTGGTTATGTGGCCCTGCCACGGGACTGAGTGACTGGTTATGTGGCCCTGTTACCGGGACTGAGTGACTGGTTATGTGGCCCTGTTACTGGGACTGAGTGACTGGTTATGTGGCCCTGTTACCGGGACTGAGTGACTGGTTATGTGGCCCTGTTACTGGGACTGAGTGACTGGTTATGTGGCCCTGCCACGGGACTGAGTGACTAGTTATGTGGCCCTGTTACCGGGACTGAGTGACTGGTTATGTGGCCCTGCCACGGGACTGAGTGACTGGTTATGTGGCCCTGTTACTGGGACTGAGTGACTGGTTATGTGGCCCTGTTACTGGGACTGAGTGACTGGTTATGTGGCCCTGTTACCGGGACTGAGTGACTGGTTATGTGGCCCTGCCACGGGACTGAGTGACTGGTTATGTGGCCCTGTTACTGGGACTGAGTGACTGGTTATGTGGCCCTGTTACCGGGACTGAGTGACTGGTTATGTGGCCCTGTTACCGGGACTGAGTGACTGGTTATGTGGCCCTGTTACTGGGACTGAGTGACTGGTTATGTGGCCCTGTTACCGGGACTGAGTGACTGGTTATGTGGCCCTGTTACCGGGACTGAGTGACTGGTTATGTGGCCCTGTTACCGGGACTGAGTGACTGGTTATGTGGCCCTGCCACGGGACTGAGTGACTGGTTATGTGGCCCTGCCACGGGACTGAGTGACTGGTTATGTGGCCCTGTTACCGGGACTGAGTGACTGGTTATGTGGCCCTGTTACCGGGACTGAGTGACTGGTTATGTGGCCCTGTTACTGGGACTGAGTGACTGGTTATGTGGCCCTGTTACCGGGACTGAGTGACTGGTTATGTGGCCCTGCCACGGGACTGAGTGACTGGTTATGTGGCCCTGTTACTGGGACTGAGTGACTGGTTATGTGGCCCTGTTACCGGGACTGAGTGACTAGTATGTGGCCCTGTTACCGGGACTGAGTGACTGGTTATGTGGCCCTGCCACGGGACTGAGTGACTGGTTATGTGGCCCTGTTACCGGGACTGAGTGACTGGTTATGTGGCCCTGTTACCGGGACTGAGTGACTGGTTATGTGGCCCTGTTACCGGGACTGAGTGACTGGTTATGTGGCCCTGTTACCGGGACTGAGTGACTGGTTATGTGGCCCTGTTACCGGGACTGAGTGACTGGTTATGTGGCCCTGTTACCGGGACTGAGTGACTGGTTATGTGGCCCTGCCACGGGACTGAGTGACTGGTTATGTGGCCCTGCCACGGGACTGAGTGACTGGTTATGTGGCCCTGTTACTGGGACTGAGTGACTGGTTATGTGGCCCTGCCACGGGACTGAGTGACTGGTTATGTGGCCCTGTTACCGGGACTGAGTGACTGGTTATGTGGCCCTGTTACCGGGACTGAGTGACTGGTTATGTGGCCCTGCCACGGGACTGAGTGACTGGTTATGTGGCCCTGTTACTGGGACTGAGTGACTGGTTATGTGGCCCTGCCACGGGACTGAGTGACTGGTTATGTGGCCCTGTTACTGGGACTGAGTAACTGGTTATGTGGCCCTGTTACTGGGACTGAGTGACTGGTTATGTGGCCCTGTTACCGGGACTGAGTGACTGGTTATGTGGCCCTGCCACGGGACTGAGTGACTGGTTATGTGGCCCTGTTACTGGGACTGAGTAACTGTTTATGTGGCCCTGTTACTGGGACTGAGTGACTGGTTATGTGGCCCTGTTACTGGGACTGGGTGACTGGTTATGTGGCCCTGTTACCGGGACTGAGTGACTGGTTATGTGGCCCTGTTACCGGGACTGAGTGACTGGTTATGTGGCCCTGTTACTGGGACTGAGTGACTGGTTATGTGGCCCTGTTACCGGGACTGAGTGACTGGTTATGTGGCCCTGTTACCGGGACTGAGTGACTGGTTATGTGGCCCTGCCACGGGACTGAGTGACTGGTTATGTGGCCCTGTTACTGGGACTGAGTAACTGGTTATGTGGCCCTGTTACTGGGACTGAGTGACTGGTTATGTGGCCGTTACCGGGACTGAGTGACTGGTTATGTGGCCCTGTTACTGGGACTGAGTGACTGGTTATGTGGCCCTGCCACGGACTGAGTGACTGGTTATGTGGCCCTGTTACTGGGACTGAGTGACTGGTTATGTGGCCCTGTTACTGGGACTGAGTGACTGGTTATGTGGCCCTGCCACGGGACTGAGTGACTGGTTATGTGGCCCTGTTACTGGGACTGAGTGACTGGTTATGTGGCCCTGTTACTGGGACTGAGTGACTGGTTATGTGGCCCTGTTACTGGGACTGAGTGACTGGTTATGTGGCCCTGTTACCGGGACTGAGTGACTAGTATGTGGCCCTGTTACTGGGACTGAGTGACTGGTTATGTGGCCCTGCCACGGACTGAGTGACTGGTTATGTGGCCCTGTTACCGGGACTGAGTGACTAGTATGTGGCCCTGTTACTGGGACTGAGTGACTGGTTATGTGGCCCTGTTACTGGGACTGAGTGACTGGTTATGTGGCCCTGTCACGGGACTGAGTGACTGGTTATGTGGCCCTGTTACCGGGACTGAGTGACTGGTTATGTGGCCCTGTTACCGGGACTGAGTGACTGGTTATGTGGCCCTGTTACCGGGACTGAGTGACTGGTTATGTGGCCCTGGGACTGAGTGACTGGTTATGTGGCCCTGTTACCGGGACTGAGTGACTGGTTATGTGGCCCTGTTACCGGGACTGAGTGACTGGTTATGTGGCCCTGGGAATGAGTGACTGGTTATGTGGCCCTGTTACCGGGACTGAGTGACTGGTTATGTGGCCCTGTTACCGGGACTGAGTGACTGGTTATGTGGCCCTGTTACTGGGACTGAGTGACTGGTTATGTGGCCCTGTTACTGGGACTGAGTGACTGGTTATGGGGCCCTGCCACGGACTGAGTGACTGGTTATGTGGCCCTGTTACCGGGACTGAGTGACTGGTTATGTGGCCCTGTTACCGGGACTGAGTGACTGGTTATGTGGCCCTGTTACCGGGACTGAGTGACTGGTTATGTGGCCCTGTTACTGGGACTGAGTGACTGGTTATGTGGCCCTGTTACTGGGACTGAGTGACTGGTTATGTGGCCCTGTTACCGGGACTGAGTGACTGGTTATGTGGCCCTGTTACCGGGACTGAGTGACTGGTTATGTGGCCCTGTTACTGGGACTGAGTAACTGGTTATGTGGCCCTGTTACCGGGACTGAGTGACTGGTTATGTGGCCCTGTTACCGGGACTGAGTGACTGGTTATGTGGCCCTGTTACCGGGACTGAGTGACTGGTTATGTGGCCCTGCCACGGGACTGAGTGACTGGTTATGTGGCCCTGTTACCGGGACTGAGTGACTGGTTATGTGGCCCTGTTACCGGGACTGAGTGACTGGTTATGTGGCCCTGCCACGGGACTGACTGGTAGGTACTGTAGTCGGATTGGGTGGCTGTGGCGGACCACCCGGCCCATGCGCCCAGAGCTGGGTAGCACTGCCGAGGCCCCTGCGGCCGGATGCCGTTCGTTAGCCGACCGTTCGTTACGTTAACTGCAGCGGACGGCATCGCTCCACGCTCCACTCCGCCACACTGCCTCATCTCCTGTCTAGTCTATGTTCTGCGGTAGCGAATCGTATTTGAACACACCTTCCCGCTCTCCCTCCCAGCCGCTGTGCTCTATTGCCATCCTACCCCGAGACAGGTGTGATATATATATATATATATATATATATATATATATACATACATACATACATACATACATATCAGAGCAGTGTCAGAAAAGTGGTTCCACGATCTAAGTTCGCGGAACAAATTTTTCGCCAGCGGCGAAACACATTTTTTTAAGGCGTATACCAGTAATTTTTTTCGTTTTTTTAACGCGTTTCTATACAACCTATTTTCATATATGCCAATATGTGCATTGTGCATATATTATTATGTGGAAAGTTGATGAATAGTCAGTTGTATTTCCTGTACAGATATGGTCTTGGCGTCAGTCGGGGACCGAGACTCCCGAGTCGTATGTTAAAAAGGTACCTTGTATCGTAGCGTATGCGTATATGGGAAACTGGTCTCAGTCTAAAGTACTGCGTCTTTTGCAAAGCGTATTTCTAGTGTCCCAGGGTTATCCATGGCCCCGATGACGATGATATCGGTGGAGGGGTTGTAACCTGAATACGCAACAACTTTTTTGGGAGGTTTGAACAAGTTTTTGGTTTAATTTTTTGGAAAAGTACCAGTTTTCCTTCCCTGAATCACTGAATCAATTTCGGATGTTGGGAATTTGGAGGTCCCGCCTTACGTGTTTTGTTTACAATGTGTCCCATCACCGTCACGTTCCAGCCATTGTTCGGAAAGTCAAGTCTCAGTCTATTTGTATGCTCGTCAGCCATTTGCACACGCAGACTAAACACAAATCATTATTTACAGTCAAAAGTTACACGGAACAAAACTTCCAAGTTCAGAAAAATGGAGAAACGGGACACTTTTCTGACACTTTTCTGACACTGTATCAGAGGCGTAGCCAGGGGGGGGGGTGCAAATGGTGTTCCTGCACCCGGGAGATTTTGCCGGGCCCCCTATGCCCGGCTGCAACCACACGGTCTGGCGGCCGTCATTTTATGTTGTAAAATACTATGAGAGAAGCGGACCCAAAGCCCTCTCACACAAGACAAGGACCCTCCTAGTCTGTCAGAGAGCCCTATGATAAGGAGGAAGAACTCTTTCGTGAGCCCTCTCAGCAGGCACGTAGCCAAGCAGGCACGTAGCCACTGTGGGTGCCGCGAAGCGTGGTCTTTAGAGAGTTTAGAACACTTAAGAGGCCCTTTAGGGCCACCAGAACCCTCTCTGAAAGACCAGAGGGCTCCTTGGACGTTCAAAAGAGCCCTGTGCATGTCAGAGGGGCCCCTGACCAGACCGAAAGGGCCCCTGAGCGGGTCAGAGGGCCCCCTGAATACGTCGAATGGGCCCCTAGTCAGCACAGAGGGCCCCTGGGCAGGTCGAGAGGCCCCTGAGCATGTCGGCAGGGCGACAAAGCAGTCCGCACAGTCCCTTGACAGGTTATAAGGGCCCCTGAACAGGTTGGAGGGCACTTGGCCAGACCCCAGAGGGCCCCTGGGAAGTTCAAAGGGCCCCTGTGCAGGCCAGAGGGGCCCCTGATCAGACCGAAAGGGCCACTAGGTGGGTCAGGACGGCCCCTGAACATGCCGAATAGGCCCCTAGTCAGCACGGAGGGGCCCCAGGGCAGGTTGGAGGGCCCTCGGAGCATGACGCAAGGCGACAAAGCAGCCAGCGCAGTCCGACCAGAAGAGTCGCTGGGCAGATCGGAGGGGCTCCTGGACAAGTCAAAGGGACTCCTAGCTGGACCGAAACGGTCCCTGGGCCGGTCGGAAGGGCCCTTGAACATGCTGGATGAGTTCCTAGCCAGACTGGAGGGGCCCCTGAGCATGTCAGCAGGGTGACAAAGCAGCCAGTTCAGTCCCTGGCCAGGTCGGAAGGACCTCTGAACAGGCCGAATGGGTCCCTTGACACATAAGAGGGGCTTCTTGGAAGGTCAGATGAGTCCCTGGTCTAACCGCAAGGGCACAAAGCACGTAGAGCTCCCAGATGAAGATTAACCCGCGCACTGCAGGGGCTTTGCGCCGAACACGAACTGCAGGGGGGTTGATTTCCGCCCCCCCCCCCCCCCCCCCCCCTGAGATCTCGAAAACTACGCTACGTAGTGAGAAGCGGAAACGGCATTCGATAGCTTGATACATGTTCTATCGAAAGTATTTCAGTATTGTTTTAGGTCAGGTCAAAATTGAGGTCACCAGAGGTCATCAAAGGTCAAATTTTCCAGTTTTTCCTGTTTTAGGACATCACTCCAGAAATTCCCATATATCTCAGAAACTATGCTAGTTAGAAACAAACGGAAAAAAGCAAAAGCCAGCCAGTGAAATTTGCAATCGCTGAGGTGTCCTCAAATTTGATCTTAGATCAATATTTGAGGCTCCAGAGGTAAAAAAAGAAAAAATGACGTTTTTTTGCTTAATCGTTTTTCGCTATTAACTTTTTATGTAATACAGATAACGAAAAACTTTTGACGCCATTGTGTTTATCTTGTCAAGGCGCTTTGAATGATGTACATGGTGACCTTGTTAAGTTAACTTGAAAATTTGACCTCAGGTCAAGGTCAAGTGGCGGCCCAAGTATGGCATGTTGCATATGAGAAGACGTGTCTCGACGAGACAAACACATTGATGTCTGTTTCACTCCTCTATCTTCATTATGTCGGGAGTTATTGACAAAAAAAAGTGATGGTGACCTCGCATGACCTCAAATGACCCAATAGGGGTCACTGAACAAAACTTACACTTGGATCATTAAGAATATCCTATAAAAACATGATCCAGAAGTAATTGGACTAATATCATGCATATCCTTAGCATTTGTATATTTCCCCATTGACTTATTATGGGGAGGCTACGAAATTGACCTGACCTTAGGTCACCGATATCAAAATTCCGAGATATACGAATTGTAAGTACTTATGCCCTCATGACATCCTGTAAGTTTCAAACTGATCGGTGAAAAACTCTGGCTTTGGCACAACTGCAAACATTTTTGGAGGTGGGGTCACTTGACCTGGTCTGGTGACCTGACCTGAGATGACGACCCGAGGTTCTTTTTTTCTTCAAAGTGTGCGCAATTGATGTCCTGACAGGTGTGCGAAAACCCGGCGGCGCTGCGCGCCGCCGTTTTTTCGCTATCTTTGAAACACCTGAGGGGGGGGGGGGCGGAAATCACCCCCCCCCCCCCCCCCTGCAGTGCGCGGGTTAAATACAAAGAGGACTTACTCCACAATACACACATTTAAATCGGAGCTTTCGTGTATATTGTAACACCCTTCGTCAGCGATTAAGAGGCATTCGGTAACAGGTCATTGTTCGTCTTTAAGACGAGCAATGACATGTTACCGAATGTCTCTTAGTCGCTAACGAAGGGTGTTACAATATGCCCGCAAGCTCCGATTTTAATTTTTATTGTAGAGTAAGCCCTCTTTGTATTTATTATATATTACGCACTCCACATCATGTCTTTTCGCGGATCCCAGATGAGTCTCTGAACAGGTCAGAAGGGCGTTGAAAAGGTCGGAGATCTGACGATCTGAAGGGACCCTGGACCTTTCAACAGTAAGAATGCAGTTGTCCAGTGAATAAAATTCAAAAGTTTTGCGCCGCTCCGCGGCGCAATTTAATTACAAATTCAATTATATGCGGTTAATAAAAAATAACGGTCCGTTTCTCGATGCATTTATGTGTTATGTTGTTACTTTCCTATATAATTGGGCACTTTAAACACTTTTTCACTTTAACACTTTTTTACCGCACTTTTAAACGCGCAATAACATTTTTAGAGGCCCGCACTAGAGCCCTTCATGGAATGGGAATCCCCATGGAACCCATGGAACGGGATGGAACTGGGTGGGAATGGGGCCATTTTTGGAAATGTAACGGGTTGGAACGGGTTTGGAACAACCATATATTTTGTTAGCACCGCAAAAAGTGAAATATGCTGACATGCTGACCCCATCAATCATGAATTCGGATTGTAACGGGTTTGGGTCTGGCTGAATGGGCTGGAACGGGATGGGGGCTGAAAATGTGTCCCATGAAGAGCTCTAGTCCGCACCAATACGCAATGCGACGCATTGATGAGAATGAGGAGAAATATCTTGGGCATAAGACTACAAATTTCGCGCCGCTCCGCGGCGCAATTTGTTTAAGAGTTCCAGGTCTCGAGCTTGAAAAAATATCCCAAGTTGGTATAGCTGATTCCAAATTGGTGTCGCTGGTTCCAAAGTTGATATGTCAGTTTGCTAACTCCAGCTCTTAAAAGTTGGTATGGCCCATGCCATACCTGTCATACTGCATTTTCCACCCGTTTAACGTGCCTTTTCATCCGTTTTGTTTGGCTCTTTCAACGCTTGGGAAGGGGCCCTTTCGAGGTCATGGCCCCCTGTACCCTTGTTCCTTCGCCTATGCTCTGAACAGAGCTGTATGAACAGAGTTGTGTGAACAGAGCTGCGTCTCCCGGCGCCGGTGGCCGAAGGTGAGAGTGTCGGTTGTCTCCCGGTGGCCGGAGGTGAGAGTGTCGGCTGTCTCCCGGTGGCCGGAGGTGAGAGTGTCGGTTGTCTCCCGGTGGCCGGAGGTGAGAGTGTCTGTTGTCTCCCGGTGGCCGGAGGTGAGAGTGTCGGCTGTCTCCCGGTGGCCGGAGGTGAGAGTGTCGGTTGTCTCCCGGTGACCGGAGGTGAGAGTGTGTTGTCTCCCGGTGGCCGGAGGTGAGAGTGTCGACTGTCTCCCGGTGGCCGGTGTGAGAGTGTCGGCTGTCTCCTGGCAGTGTCAGAAAAGTGGTCCGTTTCTTCATTTGTCTGAACTTGGAAGTTTTGTTCCGTGAAAACTTTGACTGTAAATAATTATTTAGTTTAGTCTGCGGATGCAAATGGCTGACGCGCATACAAAATGGACTGAGACTTGACTTTCCGAACAATGGCCGGAACGTGAGTGATGCGACACAAATTAGAGAAGAAAAAAGTCGTAGGGCGGAACCTCCAAATTTCCAACTTCCGAAATTTCTGCAGTGATTTAGGGAAGGAAAACTGGTACTTTTCCCAAAATTAAACCAAAAACTTTTTAAAACCTCCCCAAAAAGTTGTTGTGTATTCAGGTTACAACCCCGCCACCGATACCATCGTCATCGGGGCCATGGATAACCCTGGAACACTAAAAACACGTTATGCAAAAGACCGCAGTACTTTCAACTGAAACTGCCCGGTCCTGACCGCACCCGTCCCGGTCCTCACTGTTGTTTCGGTTCGTTTCGTCTAGGTCGCGGAAACAGTAAACACTCGTGCCAGATATATTGCTGTGCCGGACATAGGGACGCAACTGACGCTGAGGCGCCCGTGACCCCGCCCGGCGTCCCTCGAGCCAGACAATGCCCTCTGGGTATGCGCTGGCAGAGGCGCGCTCAGGGACGGAGCTGGCGGTCGCGAGACAGGGGCGACTCCAGGCAATACAGTACGGGGGGTTAGGCTACAACATAACACCTCCCCCAAGACGATGGCTTAATTGCAGAGAGTAAATCGTCTTTTAACAAAGAACGCGCACAGCGAAACAAAGACGGCGACAACACTAATCGCAGTACGTGGTGGCGCCCCAACGAACTGTCAGGCGCTGGGGCGGCCGCCGTGAGCGGCAGCTGCGGCGTGGCGCCGGCGGTGCCGCTGCTGCTGGCGCTGCCGCCGACGTCACTGCTGCTGGCGCCGCTGCTGACATCATCGCTGCTGGCGCCGCTCGGGGTGCGTCAGCTACCTGTCGGCCGAGGGTTTGGCGATCGGCGGTTGCGGCGGCCGGCGCTCCGGTGTCGATCAGGGGCCGGTACGGCCGCAGGAACCGCCGGTTCCGCCAGTATACCCGGCCACTCGCCGTCTTGACTAGGTAGGTACGGCGTTGGCCGATACCGACGATGATACCTGTCCGGTCCCAGCGACCGGTGGCGGTGTCCTGGAGATCTACACGGGCGCCGATCTGCAGTTGAGAGAGTCGGCGCGCTGACGCATCGTGGTAGCGCGCCACCTGCTCCCGAGTCGCGGCGGACTTGGCCTCGCACTCTGCTGTTGCGCGCTGCCACTCGGGCGCGAATGCCCGGTGGTGTGTTGGCACACCCGACCGAATCGGGTGCCCGAACAGAACCTGGGCTGGAGACCTGCCGTCGGCTCTCGGCGTGTTCCGGAGCTCAAGAAGTCCCTCGCTCAGCTGCTCATCGTCCAGCCGGCCTCGAGAAGACGCGGTGAGAATCAGCTTCTTCACCGCTTTGACGGCGGCCTCCGCGTGGCCGTTGGACCGCGGATACCGCGGTGATGACACCTCGTGCCGTACCTCCCAGCGGCTCAGAAACCGGCGCAGGGTGCCCGACGTAAACTGCGGGCCACCGTCGGTTCTGATCACGACTGGGACGCCCGTCTGGGAAAACAGCATCCGCAGCTCTTTGGTGAGGTGCTCGGCCGATGCAGTCCGAGGGCAGATGGTGATATACGGCCAGCCGGAGAGTCGGTCCGCGTACACGAGGTACGTCTGTCCGGCGACGTGGAAATAATCCGCCGAGACCGACTCGAACACGCGGCTCGGCCGATCATCCTCACGCCACAGCGGCTCGTTGGCGTGACTGGGCACCAACTGCCTGCAGCGCGGGCATGATGAGACCACGTTGGTGACGTCACGGTCGATGCCCGGTCAGTATACGCAGAGGCGAGCGCGGCGCTTCGTCCTCTCGATGCCCTGGTGCGACATGTGCAGGCGGGTGAGGACGCCTCGGCGGAGACTGACCGGGATCACCAGCCGAGGGCCGTATACGATGAGGCCGTCGTCCAGGGCCAGCATGCTGCGCACGCCCCAGTACGGACGGACGGCTGGTAGCACCTCGTGCCGGTGCTCCGGAAACCCGTGCAGAATGGCCTCTCGCAGAGCTTCGTACTCAGGATCGTGGGCGGCGGCGGCTCTGATTTTCTCCAGACTGGGATCCACGAGCGGCGCCAGACGCACGCCATCCTCTGCTTCCCGCTCCAAATACAGAGCTGCGACGACGGCAGCGTGGAGCGGGTCCTCAGCGTCCTCCGCCGCCAGGTCGTCGGCGGTCGGGTCGCTGGTCGGAGCGCGTGACAGCGCATCCGTTATCTGGTGGTCGGATCCTTTCTGCCAGCTGGCGGTGAAACAGTACGGAGTCAGTTTTTCGCGCATCCGCTGCAGCCGGGGGTTTTCGATCTCACTCAGCTGCTTCTGGTTCAGGATCGGTACCAGCGGACGGTGATCGACGACCAGGGTGAAGGACGGCAGTCCGGCGAGGTAGTTACGGCACTTCCGGCATGCCCACAGGCAGGCTGCCAGCTCGATTTCCACGACCGCGTACCGCGACTCAGTGTCGGTGAGAAATCGCGAGCCACACTGCACCAGCCGCCAGGTGTCGCCGTGTCGCTGGAGCAGTGCGAAGCCGAGGCCTCGCGTTCGGGCGGCGTCCGTCTGCAGCATCGTCGGCAGACTCGGGTCGAAGAACGCCATGACCGGCGGAGCAGCCAGTACCGCCTTGACCCGCAGGAAGGCCGCCTCGTGCTGCGCTGTCCAGCACCAGATGTGACGCACCTTCAGTAGGTCTCTGAGCGGCTGAGCGGCGTGGGCGAGCTCAGACGACAGACCGCCGAGCTGGTTAGTCAGTCCCATGAACGACCGCAGGTCAGTGATGTTCTCAGGTCTCGGGAAGTCTGCGATGGCTTTCAGCTTCTCCCCGTCGGAATTGTAGCCGTCAGACGTGATGCGGTAGCCACAGTAGTTGACTTCGTGCCTGGCGAAGACGAACTTCTTCGGGTTTAGCGTGATGCCGCGCTCGTCACACCGTTGTACAACGGCGATGACGTGCGCCAGATGCTCCCGGTAGGTGGCATCGTACGCCAACAAGTCGTCCACGACTTTGACGGTGTTGGGGATGTCGCCGAGGGCCTGATCGCCGCGGCGATTGTACTCGTCACCGGCAGACACACATCCCTGTGGCGCCCTCAGGAACTTCATGCGTCCCCAGGGCGTGATGAAGCATGTCAGGTCTTGACAGTGCTCGGCGAGTGGGACCTGAAAGTACCCCATGGCGGCGTCCAGCGTAGTCATCCAGCGACTGCCGGCATGGATGTCCGCCACGGCGTCGTTTGGTGGTCGCACTGGGTAGGTAGGCCGCTTCACGAAGCGATTCAGGCGAGTCAGGTCGACGCACAGTCGAACTCCAGACGGCCGCTTAGCAACGGCGACCATCGGATGACACCACTCTGTGTAGTAGTCGACCGGTGCGATGACGCCTCGAGCCTGAAGTTCATCGAGCTGGGCCTTGATGTCCGCCCTCCAGGCGTACGGGATCGGACGCGCGGCGGTGACGGCTGTTGGAGTCGCGTCCTCGCGCAGCTCAATCACCATCATCCCGCCGTCCATCTCGCGCAGCGGGCCGTCAGTACTGAAGACGCGCGGGTACTGGGCCACGATCGTGGTTGCGTGAGCTGCTACGGTCTCTTCAGACGGGTCTGCGTCGCTGGACCATGTAGGCAGGCCTCCGGCTGGTGGCACGTCTCCGTGTCCGCCGGGCTGGGCCGGCTGCGCCGCTGTGCTCCGGGCGCGGCCGCTACCCGTGAGTGGCGCTGCGGTCGCGGCTGTGTCAGCGGCTGCCACTAGGGGCGCTGTAGTCGCTGGTATAGATGTCGCCACCGTCTGGACTTTCTCTGCCGGAGGCGTGGTGTGCTTGATCTGCGCTGGGAAGTCGGCTGGCAGTATCCCCAGGGCGACTGAGTCAAACCAGCTGATCAGCATGCCCGTCAGCTCTCTGATGACGTAGACGGTGACGTCGACAGAGCGACCGCCCATTTTCAGCGTTCCACAGAACGCTCCGAGGCAGTCGAGTGGGCGGCGTCCCACGGCGGTGAAGTTCGTCTGTAGGTCCTCCTTCAGCCGAGAAGTGTCGATGCCGATGGACTGAGCGACGTCACTGCCCATGACTGTCGCCTCAGCTCCGGAATCTGGCGTGCACTGCAGCGTGCTGTTTCCGGCCGGATGACACAGATGAACCTTGATCGTAGGCGTTGGACGGGTGCAGACGCCACTGATGTACACGTCCGAGATGACGCGCTGGACGCTTCGTCCGTGCTGTGCTGACCGTCCTCTCTGCGCTGCAGATCCACGGTCAGGGTACGGGGGCGGTGCAGCGGCAGAAGCTGGTTCCGTGCGGGCGGCCTGACGGCACACCACCGCATAGTGTCCGACCTTGCCACATGTGTGGCACGTGGCGCCAGCGGCGCGGCACGTGGCGGCGTCAAAGTGCTTGTCGCGACCGCACCGCTGACACTGGCCTCCGGGCACGGGCGACTGGCCGGATGCGTCGCGCGATCGCGGGCCGCGCGATCTGCTGCGAGCTCTCCGGTAGGCTGAAAGTCGCGCCACGGACTGGCCCGCGGGGCCGCGGATGTCGGCACACGTGGCACGCGCGTTCTCAGACGCGCGGCAGATGTCCACAGCACGCTGAAGGGTGATGTCGGGCTCCTCTAGCATCCGCCTCACTGCTTCTTCGTCACGCGCGCCGCACACCACCCGGTCGCGGAGCCGATTGTCCATGCACTGTTCGCAGAACGCGCAGAACGACGCGATCTCCTTCACGCCACACAAAAAGTCATCGAAACACTCTCCCGCCTTCTGCGCACACGAGTAAAGGTCACGACGGTCCACGAGTACGTTGCGCTGCTTCCGCAGATGCTTCTCCATGGCAGACACGATATTTGCCAGGGATGCGTCGTCGGCTACGTCCAGAGCGTATCTGATCACACGGTGCCAGTCCTCGTCCAGGAGGCTGAGAAGCGCGGCGCGCTGGCTTGCGACGGGAAGCGTGGAGGCTCCGGTAAGCATCATGTAGCCGTGCAGCTTCTCCTTCCATACGGCGAAGTCACGCAGCGACGCCGAGGAGGTCAGGTACGGAGCTGGGGTCGTGGAGGCTGGCATCCTGACTGTGGAACGGGCGGCGGCTGCGGACCCTGGGTCCTCAGCGCCCGGACCCATCACGGCAGGAGGCTGACGGCTCATCAGCCGCTCCAGCATGCCAGCGAGGCGCTCTTCCCGCTGAGCGGAGAGTTCCGCCTGCTGAACCAGCAGGGCGGACAATCTGTCCAGGTCACTCATCGCACTGATGATACGCGGCACAGGCTAATCACAGACACGGTCACTGCTCGCAACACTACACGACCGCGCCATGCGAAATATTTATACCGTCCGTTCGGGCGTGTACGCCGCGGGACGGAGCTGGCGGTCGCGAGACAGGGGCGACTCCAGGCAATACAGTACGGGGGGTTAGGCTACAACATAACACTCACCGCACCCGTCCCGGTCCTGACCGCACCCGTCCCGGTTCTCACCGCACCCGTACTGGTCCTCACCGCACCCGTCAGTGCCGGCCCCGGGCCTGTTTACGCCGCCCGAGCCCGTCCGAACAATGGTCCGGACCCCTGCTGTCCCCTCCGGCGACCCCCAGGTAGACATTCCTGACGGGTGCCGTTAGGACCGGGGACCGTTGGGGCGGCAAAGAGACGCCCGTCTGACGTCCGTGGACACGCGGGGAAAACTCGGATCTATTCCGACTTTACTCTGTCAGAGCGCCCGTCCGCTGGGGTCGGCAGCCAAACGCGACCCGCTGGAGAGGGGGCAGATTCTGAACACCTGTCTATCTCCCGAACCAATTGTCGGATCCAGACGAAACATGTGGCAATCGAAATATTTACGCCGTCCGTTCGGGCGTGTACGCCGCGCGGCCGTCCGAATGGGACGGGTGCGGTGTGGATCGGGCTTCAGACTTGAGCCCAGTTTCCCATATACGCATACGCAATGATACAAGGTACGTTTTTCGCACACGACCCGGGAGTCTCGGTCCCCGACTGACGCCAAGACCATATCTGTACAGGAAATACGGCTGACGATTCATCAACTTTCCACATCGTAATATATGCATATATTGGCATATATGAAAATATGTTGTGTAGCAACAGTGGCGGATCTACGGTTGGGCAAAATGGGCAATTGCCCCCCCCCCCCCACCAACCGCCTGAAATCGGCGCAAAATTGACACATTTCCTGATATAGAAGCAAATCTAAGCAACTTTTACTCAGGAAAGTTTGCTTTAAATCAGCTAGCAATGCATAGGCAAGCGAAATTCGATGAGTTTTCAGAATTGTGTGAGAATTTTTTTGGAATTTCCCCCCCCCCAAACTCAAAACCTAGATCCACCACTGTGTAGCAACGCGTATAAAAAATACGCAAAAATTACCGGTATACGTATTAAACAAAATTGTTCCGCCGTTGGCGAAAAATTTGTTCCACGAACTTAGATCGTGGAACCACTTTTCGGACACTGTCTCCCGGTGGCCGGAGGTGAGAGTGTCGGTTGTCTCCCGGTGGCCGGAGGTGAGAGTGTCGACTGTCTCCCGGTGGCCGGAGGTGAGAGTGTCGGTTGTCTCCCGGTGGCCGGATGTGAGAGTGTCGGTTGTCTCCCGGTGGCCGGAGGTGAGAGTGTCGGCTGTCTCCCGGTGGTCGGAGGTGAGAGTGTCGGCTGTCTCCTGTGAGAGTGTCGGCTGTCTCCTGTGAGAGTGTCGGCTGTCTCCTGTGAGAGCGGAGGTGTGAGTGTCGGCTGTCTCCTGTGAGTGTCGGCTGTCTCCTGTGAGAGCGGCAGTCAGCTGCTGTAGTGTCGGCTGTCTCCTGTGAGAGTGTCGGCTGTCTCCTGTGAGAGTGTCGGCTGTCTCCTGTGAGAGCAGCAGTCAGCTGCTGTAGTGTCGGCTGTCTCCTGTGAGAGCGGCAGTCAGCTGCTGTAGTGCCGTCTGCCGGCTGCTCCGTGCCGTCCGTCACGCTCCAGTGACGCCCACTGTCACGATATACCGTCACGCGGCCCATCACACCCAGGTCACACCAGGTCACACCAGCGGCAGAACACCAAGTGCATTCTCCTAATCCAGACTGTGTTCTCTACCCGCAGGAATTTGATGTTTTACATGTCCTCGGGTGCTGTTCGCGAGACGAATCCCAAGTGCACGTTCAAGACGGAGATCGCCAACGACCGGGCCGAGCCTACGATTCTAGTGCAGCTTGGTTAGTTGGTAGGGGAGCTGCGCAGCAACTGAACTGCGGGGGAGGACGCGGAGGGGGTGCACGAGGGTGTCGCGAATGGGGTCAAAGGATCACATGAGGCGGAGGTCTATCGGAATCACATGTTGTGTTTTCTGTCATTCGACAGATTGCATCATAACTGGCGGTAAGCTGTGTTGTTTGTGGGATTTCCTCAGGTTCAACACTGTGTTTGTGTATAGTCATTGTATAGTGCTAACTGACTTGTCGATCTCATTGTTATAAACAATGTTTGCCCTGTTACATATAGGTTGATTAATGATTACTGCTAAAGGTTATGATCGCAGGTAGTGTGTTTACCTTCCAGGAACGTTCCTCTGTTTTAACTATCTTTGGAATGAGGAGTGATTACATCACTTTTGCTGCTCTTACGAAGACCGTAGACCATCTTCGACCTCAGGAGCCTGGAGCCTCGACATTTTATCTCACTGGTAATCCCAATAATCTTGGACATTAATTCAGCAAGTTACCAGCAGGGCTTCATTTTGTTTACCAATACACGGAAAGCTGTTGATGTGCTCGGCGTAGGAGTGACACCGGAAGCTATTGATGTACCCATGTACAGTCGGTCTCATAATGATCTTCCCTAGCTCTGGGTCTCCCACGGTAGGCAAAACGATAGCTGGCTGAATCCCGCACCGAGGCGGGGCCGGACCGGTTTGACAGCTGGCCCGGTGCCGGCCGATACTTGGCGGAATCTGCACCGCTCCGTCCTGGTCTGACCCACACAGGCCGATCGGGGAATAACAATGCGCATGTGTGGCGAGGCTGTGTGGCGGACCGTGGTTGGAAATATACGCAGACCTAAAATGTCAAGTTAGCGACGATGTCTGTGATGACCAGTTTTAAGAAAACCATAGGTCTGTGAAGCATCGCTAAGTTGATAGAACACTGCACGGACTATACTTTAAGACGAATATTTGCATCTCAAGTTGACCGATACCGTCGTCACAGATGTCTCGGAAATGGCTATCCGTCGTGTTGCTTGTGACGATTGAAAATTTGCATTGCGCCAAAAAATAAAGCGTCAATATTTTGACCTGATCTCAAGGTCAAGGTCAAGTTTAAACACGTAGCCAGTCAGATGCTCTATCAGCTACACACCTGGCGATGCTTCATAGACCTAATGTTTTAAATACTGTCGTCGCAGATATCGTTGCTAGCTTAGTGAATATAAAACCGCCCGAGTGTGTTTGTGGAGCGTGAAGGACGGAGCGGCGTGATGCGAACATATCAGTGCGAGGCCCACTGCATTTGTCTGATTTTTCGTGTAGAATCAT
>JAXIVJ010010688.1:0-46255 GCA_036785665.1 Chirona hameri | reverse complement strand
GTTCGATAGATTAAAAAAGTGCCATGACATGACACTTTTGTGGTGATTACTGTGATAGAAAATTAAGCTAAAGATGCCGTGTTTGAGAGAATGGTAGAATCATGTCCAAAAGTACGAATGGCTACATCCACGCCCGAGATGCATTTTAACGTCACATATAATTTATTGAAATAGTTATTGAGCGTTATGTTTTAATAAGATGCGACTAAAGAAGGCACATAGCCGAGAAAAAAACTTAGATTCTTTTTCGTATTTTTTTCTTCTCCTCACATCATGAGCATAAGGTAAATCTTCTCACTATTAAATAAGATGCCTATTTTATTATGTTCTGAAGTATAACGTGAAAGGAAATATCTCCAAATCCGATAACGGCAATTAATTCTGAAATAAGGTAGCTCCTGTCCAAGTAGTGGGTGTAAAATATATAAATTAGCAGCGACTCAAACTAGACGGTTTAACAATGAGTTCGAGAAACCCAGCGGAGCACAAAGCTGTGATTTATGCAGTCAGCATATAAGACCTTCAACGCTAAGTTTGGTGCTAAACAGAAGTGACGTGCCCTAAGAGCTGCAGATTGAAAGCATTGGTTCAGAGAGTCAAACCGGTGAGAATCGCTCATCACTCAAGCTTAGCGGATTATACCGTGCTCAAATAACTTGCCCAGCCTAACTTTGATATTGCATGAGCTTGATGAAGATTAATTTTGACTTCGAGAGGTCGCAGAAGGGATAGTTTAGAGTAGTCCAAGAAAGCGTTTAATTTATGTTAGAGTTCTGCATGCTGATTGTTTTACAATATCCACTGGAGCGGACAGTTTCGAGAACCTAGCTTGGCGAAGCTAAGCTCTTGGAATTAGCACAATATAAACACAATTCAAAATGCCATGCCTATTGGGATTGTGCTAGTTGGAATTTTGAAGCCCAATTTTTGTCCATGTGCATTACTACGTCTTTGTTCTGTCCTGTTCTATTCTGTTCTGTTTTGCTCAATATACCCCTGTTTTGCTAGCGATGAAGTACGTCAGACACATAATGAGTAACTCCAGGGTGTCGCTGTTGTCAATTATTCGTATCAAGCTCACTAGACTGGCAGCGTCTGTTCATGACGTCATTGTGTCGTTTGTTTCAGCGGTGAGCTGCATCCTGTCTCTAGTGTTGTTCGGCATCGACATGGATGCCCGGCGATTGGGCGAGAACGTGGGATTTCACGTCAGACGCTCCTGGAGCTTCTATATCATGGTGAGAAGACGAACAGTGCGCCCAGATCGAACAGTGCGCCCAGATCGAAACAGTGCGCCCAGATCTTACCCGTGACCGTGTGTCAGGAGCAGTGATCCCTTCGGATCGTCGCCTGCACGTTCTCTGACTGGCCCCTGCGCAAAATAAGGACGAAAATAAATGCCGAATAGCCACAAAGCGAATAGCCCAAAGCAGAGTGTAACAGCTTGTGATATTGTCGTTTCTCATCGTGTGAGGCTTTATTACTGTCCTGTGATTTATCGTCTCATAATATTACATTCAGTAATTGTGTTGCCACTTGCCAGTACTGATTACCTTCTCTGACGTAATACATTATCCGCCTGAGTTTACTGGCAACAAAGCTCTATAGCTCGCAGAGGCCCTTTCCTTTTCCCAGCTGCTGCACGTTTAATTTAGGTTCCTTAGTGTTGCTGCTTTCCAACACTCTGGGGAGAGGAGAGGGGTTGATAGATCCGGTTGGAATTCGGGCTGAATCCTTTAGGCCTAGGATTGAGCGAGCTTAGTTACACTCATTGGCGGCGCAAAGCTGGGCTTTACACTAAAGCATTTTAAGCAGGCTAAAATGTTGCCACAGAAACAAAAACAGGCTAGAGTAATTGAATACCAGTCACGGCGAGGAATTCCCGCCTTATTCGTTGTGTTTGTTGTTGTGTGAATGGTAGTTTTTGTTAGCATTTTCTATCAATGACGTATTCTAAAGAAATGATTTTGCGGAAAAGAGCACAAAGAGATCAAATTGTATTTTAACAACAAATACTGAGCTAAAAATATCTTGCTCTTTTTTTTCTGACAGCTAATGATATGACATGCAAATACAACATTTATGTATTAAATACGGGTACGTGGGCACGAATAAATCACTTAATAAAATAGTTCAAAATATGTGTATAAAATAGGAATAATTTGCACATCGCATATCGCGTTCTTAAAGCCCCCATCCATTCTCGAAGTCCCTTTACTTGGATATAATAGCATGTTCTCGTAGCATTGCTAAATTAACCGTTCACCTTAATTTAGTGTTCGCTGAAAGTCTGTCAGGGGTGCCGATGGCTGATAAATGAGGTTACAGCCACCTGGTACCTATGTGGAATACAATATTGAAGATAGCGAACTTATTAACTCTAGTTAAATGCCACCAGTCGGTAATTAATTGAATGGCTGCATGCTCTGGCTTGTTGTAGCAGGTGTTCCGCAGTGCATAATCGCCAAAATTAATAGGTAATATCTCCACTGGATGTCACATACTATTGTCAACTTACTGACCGTTCCCTGCCGCATGCAAAGTCATTGGCCTCTTTTTGTTTCGTTTGCGGTCATGTGAGTTAAAGGTTGTTCATATTATGCTGAGTATGATGTTGGTGTGATGAAGTTGAGCGACTAACCTTCATTCATCCCGCGGCTATTCATTTGGCTCGGCATTGTACATTCTGCTTAGAAATAAAACCACTCTCGTGATGCGTGCTCTGCGCCCGGACTGCCTGTTTTCGACATGCACTGACCCATCCCCCACTGTCTTCAAGTGCCAGTACTATATACGTCGACCTGTCCCCGCTGCCTACTGCTGTGTACGCTGACTGTGCCCGTTCTCAACAGGCGATCTACACGCTGCTGTCCCTGGTGTTGTGCGCGTTCGCGGCCGCCGAGTTCGTGCTGGCGCGCCGTCTGGGCGGTGACCCGGTCACGATGGCCCGCGACCCGGAGGGTCGCCTGGCGCCCGTGCTGGCCAACCCGGGGGCGCGCGTGGGCCGCGTCGCCTCGCCGAACGCCAACGGCGTGACGGTGATCGCCGCCGGGCAGCCGCCAGGTCTGGTGCATGCGCGGCCCACGCAGGTGGCGGCGCAGGGACAGCCGGCGCGAAAGGCAGCCGTCTCTACGGGTGCCGGTCAGCGTGGCGATGGCGGTTGGCGTGACGGTCGGCGTGGCGATGCTCCCACGCCAACATCCAGCTACAACGGCAAGCCGATCCCGTACGACCCGCGCAAGTCCCCGCTGAGGTCCAGTATGAAGAAGAATAAACGTAAGGACGAGGCGTCCAACGAGTCGGTCGACTCGGGTGTCATGATCATCGGCAACCCAGCGCCGGGCTCGCCGTCAGCAGGGCGATCGAAGAAGTCAGTCCGCATCAACACTCTGGACACGGCTGTGTGAGCCAGGAGTGGCACAGATGGTGGATGGCCCTCTATGAGGGAGACGGGATGTGCAAGCAGCATTGGATGGACCCTCTGGAAGGAGGTGGGATGTGCTGGAAGCGGTGGGCGGATTCTCTGGGAGGGGTGTTGACTAGGTGGCCACAGGTGGGTGAAGTCAGCTACTGCTGCTGGCCTGCCAGACTGGGGACCTCTGACGAACCCGAGCGTATGGGTTCTGCAGGCTGACCGGGGCCTCGGAGAGGCCGAACATTATTCGAGAACTTGTCTAATTCATCAACGGCTCTCGTTCGCACTCAGGTCTCTGTCAACCGATAGACCTGAGTGCGAATTTGGAGCTCCTTCATCACTAATGATTGTCAGCGCCAGCCGGTCGTCCGTCTAACAGATGTGGAACTCGTGAGCGTTACGCATTATCTGGGCGCCATTCAGTCCGCCTGGCGCTGATGAGCCCGCTCAGACTGACGCCGTCCGGGTTCCGAGAGCTCGTCTAATGCCGTCCCCGGATCCGCCAGCCAGTCACACCGAGGTCCGCGATCGATCTCTCCGGAGGCGGAGATCTGCGACGCTCTCGCACGTACAAACAGATTACGTCGCCGCCAGGAGAGAGCGGCGTGCGCTGCGGCGCAGTATTTTGTGATTTGTTCGGATATAGGTGGCGCCAATTGTACGGCCATAATCAGCAAGCGGAATATGTCCAGCGTTCTATTTAAAGCGGTGATAGTGATTCGAGAGCCGTAATGGATGGTGGTAGGACGTGCTGTTGGTTGTTGTTCGGTGTGATGGCTGTTTGTGATCACAAACGTGCAAACGCTGGTGTGATTGGCAGGTATGTGAAATACCATCGCAGCACTATAAGGCATACATAACATTAGCGATAGTTCATTTCAGTGTTGTGCGATTGTTGTAGGCCGATCAGCCACACGGCTCAACAGAAATGGTTGTAATTTAGGAGTGTTACCGAGCGTGATGCGCATAGGAGTGATGCTGAACACTGACTCGAAACGAGCTTGCGTTTGGGATGGTGTGATTCCCTGACCGTCCGTGCTCCATTCCATGTCCCTTGGACCGTTTCCTCTACATTATTTGACAAACCCCTTAACCAACATTTTCCTATGTTCCAATTCCCTCTGCCACTATTTTCCTTCGACGTAACCAAACGTAGCACGGCGCCCTCCATACGGACACAAGCTCGGCAGAACGTCCTCTCTGCGCTTCCACAACCCTATCTGCGCAGCGGCACTGTTTGCAGAGGCAACATGGCCGCGTCCACACACGCTGACAGAGCGGTCTGGAGAGCACTGCAGGCGGTGGAGCGCCGAACCCTCGGGACCACAGCTCGCTCTGTTCACTCTCATCCGGTACGCTGTGGTCGAGCGCTGACCAAGCAACGAGGGACCTCGAGGGTTTTCAATCGACACCGAATCCTCCCAGTCTGAGTAATTCGAGTTGGCGACAAACTGAATTTCGTTTTTACGTGCTCTGCGCGAATCTCTAAATTAACGGTCAACGTATGTTGCCAGTTTTCCAGTTATCTCTTTAAATCTTTAAATTAGCAGTATGACGTGAGTGCTGCCGGACCGCAGATAATTCCAAGTGCTCTGGGAAAGTGTACCAATCCGTCCTAGATGAACCTCATGTTAGAGCTCCCATCCGTCCCACACGAACCTCATGTCCGACGCCGACCGCTCTGCACCCACGGGTAGCTGTGTTGCCGTCCCCCTGACCCCACCCCATTGCTGGCTGGTGAGCCGGGGGCTGCACATGACGTCATGTGAGGGGGCGAAGGTGGGAGGGAGGGAGACGGGCTAGCTCCGGCTTCCTTCGATCGGATCGGATGATCGCCTTTCCCGGCCCAGTGGAGCGTTCAGGGTCACTGGATATCGGAGGTTATTCCGCCGCTCCGTGGCGGACCACCAACGGACTGACCTTTCAGAAACTTAGTTTATGACTACTGCCGATTGATTAAAAAAAGCTACGAATCAATGTGAAATCCTCTGTAAATCGTGAGCTGGAACAAGAAAAGACCTGGTTTCATCCGCTATTTTTAAGGATATAGTGTTTACACGTTGTTATGGGCGTAACTTCTACAATGGCCGAGTTAATGCTTAGCACAGATTTTAAACTGAATTTCAAATGTACCTTAAACTGGCGCCTGTAACTTGCCGCGTGCGGCAGTTAAGTTAGTGGAGTGTACCTCATGACTCTTCTTTCTTATTGCCTTGTTTTTGGAGCACATTCTGTTGAAAGTGTCCGATGGCGAGTCACGTTCCGAGCCCGGTTGGCTTGTGCACCACATCCACAGCAAGCACGTTCTGATCGTGTGACGATTTTCTGCCCCTCACTGAGCACGTCTGGTGTACCCATGAGTGAGTTTGGGAGTGTTCCGTTTCACGACGGGCTGTTTAAGTGTATCGTTTTACGTTACGCGATTCGACAGTGGACCCATGTTAAACTTCATAAACTACCAGTGTTTTCTGATAGCTGGCCGATTTTTCACAGTTTCTGTACCACTGACTCGCAACCAAGCGCTCAAATGCGAGGGCTCCCTTGATCGTCGGCCCATGCAACGATTGGTTCGCTCGACGCCGTTCTTGGGACTTGGAGCATGTCGTTTGGTCAGCTGCTAACTCTTCAGCGCATAATAACCGTGTCTATGTGAGTTGATGTTTGCCGATTATGGAAACATTTATCCCAAACTGTGCCAAAACCATTATACCAATTCAGATTGTATCGGTGGAGTCTCGGTTTGCAATGTGCGCCCGACGCTGAACAGAGCGTCGCAGGCACGGAGTACGTAAATTTAATTCAATCAACTATTCAATGGAATAGTCACCTAAATTAACGGACATATGAGACCAGCAGTCGTATTCGTTTTTGTATTCAAATACTTATTCAAAAGTTACTAGTGCGCCGATCGCCCAAATTTGCACACGATAAGCCCAATGGCGTCAGTACACAGGTCTATGATGTTATACGCGCATATAAATCAACGTTTGACCAAGGGCTCGGCCGTAGGGGAGGGGGGGGGACAGGGGTCTGGGGGTACCCCGTCCCCCCCAGACAGTCGTCAGGCTGGGGAGATTGTCCCCCCCCCAGTTTTGGAGGACATAAATGCATGCTTTGTCGGAATCATTGCAGTTTCTATATCGTAAAAGGCACTTGGAAAATAGGTATCTGGGCAAATGGAGAATAGAAGGGTAATCAGGGCGATATTTTTGCTTTCCTTGAGGAAGTTAGCAGGAGTTTTAAATGGAATTTCGGGTAGCAGAAAAAATCTGGCATAATCATGACACCAAATGTCCCTATGTGTTTATTTGTTTGAAGGGGAATATTAATGTACAAGCCCATGTCCCTGCCCAAATCCAAGTTTGCAAAGCGATGGTAGTTTTCGGATAACTACTTATCCATTATCTTCAAGATCATAAACGTTACTTCATCCGAATCCGTCTCGACAGCCGTCCCACACGCTACTATGCCGCACGAGCCGGACGGGCAGTCCCGGACCCAGCGCGAATCCGTCCTCCTGGTACAGATACGGGCCCCCGGTTCGGTCAGCTCGCAGAGACAGAAGTGAGATGCGCTGAGCGTATGAGGAAGATAGGGAAAACACGCCAGTGACGTTGCCTTGTAATCGCACCGCGGCCTTCTAAATATCTATAAATACCCTGACCCCCCAGAACCACTGAACAGTGTCTCTCGAAGCAAAAAAGCCAGTTCAGTGGCAAGCCGGAAGCGCCTACAAGGTTTCTGATATTCACGTCATATTAATACTATTTAGAATTGCAGATTATTACTATCATGGATGGGGCAAAATTTGCATACGATAGTGCGACCCTACATCCCCCTCTAAACTGTCAAATTTCGCGTAGTGTGACTGCAAGGTGCGCGAAGTCAATGGGGCGACATCCTAACGGACAGCGGACAGGTGGCTGCCACTTCTCGTCATTAGTATAAAATAGCTCTCTGTTTAACAATAATAACTAGAATATGTATCACTTGGAAAGCGATTCCCAAACAGCAATTGTGTTAATATATTGTATTTCATTGCCTGGTAGTGCCTATCGAGTACAGCTACATACAGTTTTTTCTAACATTCTACATAATATTCCCGAGAAGTATTATTGTATTCACCGACTACAAATTACCCTCATTCCCTGCGGGCGCAGAATTAGCGTAACCTTCGTGCAGATCTGCCCCCCCCCCACCCCCCCCCAGAGATCTCGAGAACCGCTCGGTCGATTTGGATGGAGGAAAAATGTCATTCGATTCTTCATGACAACATCTCTCTTTTTGGACCGTCGAAATTTTTGTTTTGTTTCAAAAATGGGAGGCCAAGGGGCCAAAAAATACGAACATTTTAGGTGTTTTTTTTTTGGAAGGTCATTGCGGCCATGTGGATCGACGGATGCTCCATACTCCAAACATTTTTGAGCTTCGAATGTACTGGTATTTATTATTATCAAAAGACAAAAACAAAATAAAAATCATAGGGCGTATTCAGGGAATGTAAAATGGGGGGATTTTCTGGAGAGAAAAAAATATGTGCTGTTCGTGATTGTTTGGGACACGTCACATGTGGGAAATATTTGCTGTAATTTGTTAAATTTGATATATTTCGTATAGGCGGATCCAGGAAAAAACATGGGGGGTGGCACCATGCGCGTAACGCTTCTATCCTCTTTACTAATTTGAAGTTGGACCTAATTTGAGTGGTGGGTATCGCCTCCCATTTTTTTTATGCTGAGTGCGCCTCTGCCCCCCAAATATGTACAATCCCAGTAATGTATATGGATGCATATTGCATTGAAATTGTTTCTGACGCATTTATTGCACTGCAAACCACGAAGGAAGTATGCGCCGCAAAACCGCATCGTAAACAGTCTCCCAAACAGGAGCTGGAACCGCCTCTGCTAGACCGATTTTTCTTCAAAATTTGACACAACACGCGCGCCATTCAATTTTGGGAAAAGTCACAACGTTTCAGGACGCTAGGTTCAACGGGTTTTAGAAGCGGCAAGTGAAAAAACCACCGGGAGGGCAGAATCTGCCCCCCGCAGGGAATAGGGTTAAAATATAATAAATAAAGCTGGTGCATACAATTAAAAATTGCGTTCCTAATGATACATTATAAAGTAGGCTAATTTGCCTTCACATTTTCGCGAACCGATGGTTCAATCAGACACTTAGGTCTCCACCCCACCCCCCCACACACACTCAAAAATCCGGGCCCCTGTGTTTGACCCTACAGAGGTCACAATAGGTAAAAAAGGTAAAATACGGTGTCTACCTAATTTGACTTAAAGACAAATTTTATCATGACAAAATACTCCGTGAACAGGGTGAGGATAATGCACAAACCGAGAATCAACCAGCCCGGGTTACTGTTTGACCTCAGGCCAATTTTTTTTGTTTAAATGGGTGATAAAATATTTGCGCGGTACCCTATATGATCTCAGAGAAAACGCACTTATATGTGCAATTGCAGCGAGAACCATCCGCAAGTGACCATAGTCTAAGCACAACACAACAGGAAAAAAATTCGTAAACTCGCTGGGGAAATGAGGGGTCATGACCCCGCTGGGGTCTCCAGCCGAACGCGCCCCGCTGGGGTGTAAATATTACACCCTCCCCCCCCCCCGCCAAGAAGGGCGCCACACGGGCTGTATGTCGCCGGGCACCGCCAGGCGCCCGGCGATGGACAGCCCGTGAGCACGCAGCGTCCCTATGGACCGCTTTGGACGCCCTTTTGGGCGCCCAGTTGAAAGTAACTTACCGAGTATCAGGCCATACAGGTCATGACCTGGTCCTTTTGACCCGAGGCGCCCTCCGGTCCTATGACAGCGCCCTTCTTGGCGAATGACGACGCTTCTCCGGCTAACGGCGCCCTTCCGGCTAGTGACGGCGCCCTTCCGGCTAATGACGGCGCCCTTCCGGCTAGTGACGGCGCCATCCGGCTAGTGACGACGCCCTTCCGGACAGTGAAGCGCCCTTCGTGCAGTAACGGTGCTCTTTAGGCCAGTGATGGCGCCCCTTTCGGCCAGTGATGGTGCCCTTCGGCCAGTGACGGCGCCTCGCCGGCTAGTGACGGCGCCCCTCCAGCCACACCCTCTAGATTTACCTCTAGAAACTGACAACAAAACCTTCAGATTTGAGGTAAAACCTCTAATCTTGGCAACCCTGTGATGGCTGATTCTGAAAAAGAAGGGAAAAAACTGGTTTAAAAAGGGGAAAATAAGACCTTTTTCACTAAAATGGAGTTAGCACTTGAAATCGACAGACGAGATCAAAATATATTGTAAATTCATCACATTTTGCATGAAAACTTTCCTACCGAAAGATATTTCAAGTTTAAGTTGATAAGCGTTCCACCACTTTTAACGACCGGTACTTGCACTAATTTCTGACCTTTTGTCAAGTACTTTTGGTCCTCAATCAAACTGCGGGCTTTTCCCGTATTGTTTTTTTACGCAATGGAGTGGAAAATATATTGTGCGTTCTGCTTGTTGTGATTATATGCCGGCGATCTTCTAAAACTAACAGCGATTGAAAAAAGTGGCAATAAATCGGAAGCTCATCGATGCACATCAACGGGGCATAGTTAGTGGTTGCGATTGGCGATTGCGATTGGGAAATACTGGCTTCGTGCCTGGTTGCGATGCTTAATTTTATTTAGTATGCAAAGGGCCATTTTGCTGGCAAGGGCCCTTTTGCTGGCAAGGGCCCTTTTGCCAAGTTGCCCCCCCCCCCCCAAGGGTGAAGGCTGCGACCGCCCCTGGTCTCAGGTGCCTTCTGTCGGTCTGTAGGGCCCCTCTGTTGGTATGAGGGGACCCTCTAGCGATATGAGGGACCCTCTGTCGGTATGAGGGGACCCTATGTCGGTCTGAGACCCTTCTGTTGGTCCCCAGGGGCCCTCTGTCGGTATCAGGGCCCTCTGTTGGTCTTAGGAGGCCCCTGTCTGTCGGACAGTCTTAGGGGACCCTCTGTCGGTCTCAGGGGCCCTCTGCCTGGTCTTAGGGGCCTGAGGGACTCCTCTGTCGATATCAGGGGGCCCTCTCGGTGTCAGGGGCCTTCTGTTGGTCTCTCATAGGGCCCTCTGTAGGTCTCAGGGGCCCTCTGTCGACCTCAGGGGGCCCTCTGTCGGTCTCAGGTGTCCTCTGTTTGTTTGTCTCTCAGAGGGCCCTCTGTCAGTTTAAGGGGGCCTCTGTCGGTATCAGGGGGCCATCTGCTGGTCTCGGGTGACCTCTGTCGGTATCACGAGCCTCTCTGTCGGTATCAGGGGCCCCTCTGTTGGTGTCAGGGGCCCTCTGTCGGTGTTAGGGGACCCTCTATCGGTCTCAGGGGCCCTCTGTTGGTCTCGCAGATGGCGCTCTGCCAGTCTCAGGGGCTCTCCGGTCTCAAGGGCCCTGTGTCGGTCTCAGGGCCTCTGTCGGTCCTAAGGGGGCCCTCTGTGGGTATCAAGAGACCCTCTGTAGGTCTCAAGGGCCCTCTGTTAGGCTCTCAGAGGGCCCTCTGTCGGTCTTAGGCCCCCTGTCGGTCTCAGGGGGCGCGTTATACCCCGAGCGTCGCCGTCCGCCAACTCAAGACCCTGGGATTATGAGTCCCCAGTGTCAGATCCAGGAGGATCAGGGAGTCATTGACCCCCCCCCCCCCCCCCACCCCCCCCCGAACCCCGCCTTGGGCCGTGAAGGGCACCACCGCGCCGGCGCGGCGTACCAGTGTCACGACCACGCCGGCGTACCAGTGCCACGACCGCGCCGGCGCGGCGTGGAAAAAAAACTTAGACTAATACCTAACTTACTATCTAACGACGACGATTTCAAATCACGCTTCAAATTGCTGCTCGTCAAGACCGCAAAACAGCCGCGGCGACGGGGCTGCCGGCCGGCCGGCCACGGCTGAGCAAGAATGCCAGCGTCCAGTGACGTCATCGCTAATACTGTTCTGCTCGGCAGCCGACCAATGGGGAATCCCGTGATGGCATCCCCCTGGTTTTAACCAAGGCCCTATAACCAGGTAAGGACACGAGCCATATGACCTTGAACTCGGCGGACCGCTGGATGACGTCACTGGCGGTGCCCGGCTCCTTCGTCGGCGCCGCGCTCAAGCGCATGGCTGTAACTCGTAAACGACAAAAAATACCACCCTATAGAGGCATATTTTCGGAATCAGCGTATCAGGGAGGCCCTGTATGCAAAATGTGGGGCAAATCGAGACACCTCGGAATGTCACACTACCAGTGTGATATCTGATGCTGCTAATTTGACGAACGTCAGCCATCGAAACCCGCACGCAACACGCCACCAACAGACTGTTCAACTTCAACTATTGCGCTATTGCTAGCTGAAATCTTGCAATTTGATTAGTGCAGCGCTCTGCCGCCATTGACGTCAAATAACGTTTTGTGAGCACCGACGAGGGGACCTATATGGCGCTCAAGCGGTGTCACCCCCTGGTTTTAACGGCGATCGGCGGCGGCGTGCGGCGGCGCGTTGCTTTCCTTGCTTTCCGTTCTACTGGCTTGGTGGTCCTTGACCAGCCCCCACCAAATGTTTGACATTCCTAAGTGATGACGTCACTAAAGTCAATAGGTCTGTGGCCTTCAACACATGAGGCAACGGGGAATGCAGTGTTTTGGGGATAGCTCATGGAGATCCTACTGGGAAAATGTTGGATTGCCTTACCTTTATGGATTGGTGGAGGTGTGCTCTGATTCCAAAACCGGGTCAGTTTGGTCATATAGTCCCAGTCATAAAGTCTTGGTCATACAGCCTTAGTACAGTCACAGCTTTATAATCAATGACGTATGAGCTGCCTAACCTTTTGTTTATAGCAACCTTGGTTTTTGACTACATACCGCTAACAGGAGTGAGGAGTGTGACCTAAAAGAAAAGTGCAACAAAGAGCCTCTTGGCCCATCCGAGGTTGCACCCCCCCCCCCCTCCACCAGTCTCGTCCCTTCAAATCACCTTACTCTACCTGCATAAAAGAAGGCTAATCCCACGAGTATTTATGAACTAATCCCTTCTCTGTAAAGTATTTATCTAATCTAATTTTGAAGGAAGCAAGTGTCACTGCATCAGCGACATCCCCTGGTAGCATATTCCAATGTCCTACAACCCTTCTACTGAAAATGACTGTCGTAGCCTAGTCCTACTTTGTTTCATAATGAGTTTATGCTGATGACCTCTACCTCGATTTTCCCTATTGAACTCAAACACCCTTTAAATATCCAGAATGCTGACTATTTACAAATTTGAAGACTTCAATTAGATCTCCTCTTAGCCTTCTATATCTAAGTGAAAACATACCCAATTTCTTTAATCTATCTTCATAGGTAAACTACCAAGGACAATTAACCATTTTTGTTGCCCTTTTTTAACTCTTTCTAACAACCAGCAATCTTTCTCATATGTTGGAGACCAGGCTTGTACACAATACTCAAATGTGGTCTACGTATGCACAACACAGTTTTGTTATATTACCTTTTCACTCTTGTAGGAAACATTTCTGTTAATGGCCCCTAGCATTCTAAGTGCCTTTTGCCTAGCTTCTACAACCTGGTCTGACGCTGATAGTCTATTGTTTACCACGACACCTAAATCTCTTTCCTTTTCAATCTGCTCCATTTTCTGCCCACCCATTTCATACCTATGTTTACTGCTAACCCGTCCAGCGTGCATAATCTTACATTTACTCAAATTGAATTTCATCTGCCATGCTTCAGACCACTCAACTAGCTTGTCCAGATCTGATTGAAAAACATCCTGATCATGTTTTCCTCTAATAATCCTGACAACTTTTAGATCGTCTGCAAATTTCAAGACTTTGCTGTCTATACTGTTCTCAATTGCATTCACAAATATTATAAAAAGCAATGGGCCCGGGACTGAGCCCTGTGGAACCCCACTGAGAACCTCCTTCCATTGTGATTGGCACCCATTCAATATAACCCTTTGCTGGCGTCCTGAAAGCCACGTTTCTATCCAATCCAGAATCTTGCCCCTGATCCCATGAATTTTAAGTTGCAACCCCAGTCTTGTATGGGGGACTTTGTCAAATGCTTTACTGAAATCAAGAAAAGCTACATCTAGCTGTTTACCCTGATCAAAGCTATCTGTTGCAACATCCAAAAACTCCAGAAGATTAGTTAAACAAGAACGGCCCTTCCTAAAGCCATGCTGTGTATCCTTGATGAGTTCATTTTGCTCCAAGAATTCAACAATCTCATATTTGATGATTGATTCAAGCACCTTGCAGACTAATGAGGTCAGACTAACCGGTCTATAGTTTTCCTCTTTACTTCTATCTCCCTTTTTATGAATAGGAACAACATTTGCTCTTTTCCAATCAAGTGGAATTTTACTATCTGCGAGTGATTTAGAAAATATTATGGCTAATGGAACCGACAACTCCCTTTCAGATTCTCTTATAAGTCTAGCATGGATTTCATCAGGTCCTTCTGCCTTGTTAGGCCTTACTTTCTTTAGATATTCTAGAACAAGTTCACTACTTATGCCACCTAGCTCTCCTATAGTCTCCTCTGTCTCTAGCTCAGGCTGAAGTGCTGCAATACTACTCTGGTCCTCGATAGTAAAGACAGATTGAAACTGATCATTAAGCACTTCAACCATTTAACTGTCCTTGCTAACTAACACATCATCTACCTTAAATGGACCTATATTTTTGGAAACTGTACTGAACTTATAAAAACTGAAGAACTTCTTACTATCTGCATTACAATGTCTAGCTAAATCAAGTTCCTTTGCCCTTTTAGCTGCTCTGACCTTTTTCTTAACTGAATTTCTTGCATTCTGGTAGGCCTTCTGATTTATATCTAGTGAAGATCCCTTCAAAATGCCAAATGCACTTCTTTTAGCTTGTATAGCACTCCTTACTTCTGGGGTAAGCCAAACTGGTTTGCCCTTGGTTCTGTTACGTTTGTGCCTGAGGGGTATATGCAGATTCTGAATTTGGCTTAATCTAGCTTTGAAAACATTCCAGGCCTCACATGCATCTAAACCTGCCAACTCAACGTTCCATTTTATCTGTGCGAGGTCATTTCTAATACCATCAAAATCAGCCCGGCTGAAGTTTGGAACCATAATAAGGTTATCTTTGGGCCTCATGTCTGATGAGATATTGAATTTAACCATATTGTGATCACTGGTTCCTAGACCTGCACAAATACTTATGTCACTAACTAGATCACTGTTGTCTGAGAATACAAGGTCTAGAATGGAGCAATGTCTGGTTGGCTCTGTTACAAACTGATGCATGAAAAGTTCCTCTTCAAAGATTTGCCTATACAACCTACACTCATTTGTTTCCTCTGCTATACTTTCGTATCCTCTTAAGTTAAAATCTCCCATAATAAGACACTGAGCCCGAAAGTTCCTACGTATTTCCTCACAAATATCTTGGTCTGTTTCAGCTTGGGAGTTCCTTGGAAGATTCCCTGGTCTGTAAAATGCACCTATCCTCAACCTTCCTCTGTTTCCTGTACCAATTTTAATGTCAAGCCAGATTGATTCTACTTCTTTTACTTTACTAGAATCATCAACTCTAGTAGTGCAGTACAAGCTATTTACATATACAAACACTCCACCCCCCTGCCGTGATTCTCTGCAGTATGAGAACATGTTATACCCTTGTAACTCGAAATCCTGTAGCCTATCCCTATTATACCCCTCACTAACCCATGTCTCGGTTACACAAATGATATCAGGCTTTTCAAGGGCAACATAACACTCAAACTCATCAAATTTAGACCTAATACTTTGGGCATTCAGCAACACACATGTGATCTTATACTTTGAGCTGACTCTACTAATTTTGAGGGAATTATGATCTACTGTCCTATTCTGACATGAACTTCTACCAATGCTTACTTCCTGATGCCCTAGTACTAGCGTCCCTGAACCCCCCTCCTACCCAGATTCCCTGAATGACACTTCTGTAGGCATCTCCCAAAGCCCTTGCCCCCTCATCCGATAAGTGAAGCCCATCCTTCATATAGTACCTACGCCACTCATAGAACTGATCCCATAAGTCTACATAACTAAGCCCCATAGCTGAACATAAGTTCTGAACTGAGCTGTTTACAGACAGAGCTCTCGAGTACCACTCCTCACTGGCTCCACAGCGAGGGAGGATGCCAGTCACAATGACTGGTTTCCTGGACTCCTTCAACCTCTGCAGCAGGCTCCGGTACTCCGCTACTATTCTCACCTGTGACCGCCCACTTTACAAACGATCGGAAAAGCCACCACCAGCAAAGCAGAGGAATAAATCCGGTGCGCAGCGTCGGGCGGAAGTGAAACTCGCCCGGGCGATATCATGTGATCGTTCAATCACCGACTTCTGGAGGTATGGTATGCTAGGAAACATATGCACTTATTCCGACAACGAGCTCATGATAACATCAGTATTTTCGAATCGGGCAACGATGCATTAAACGTTGCCAATGAACTACACAGAGAGAAAAGGTTACTAGGGGTGGTTAATTTTGGGCTAGTGTCAAAAATTACGAGGCCTTTACTAACCACCCCTAGTAAAATGTACTAGGGGTATTACCACCAGTTTTACTAGGGACCTCGCAAAATTTACAAGCCCGAAAACCATGAGCTAGTCAAAGCTTACTAGCCCGGTTTCGACGGGTGTAGTACGCTTACTAGCCCGGTTACGAGGGGGTAGTACGTTTACTAGCCCGGTTACGATGGGGTAGTCACGCTTACTAGCCCGGTTACGAGGGGGAAGTACGCTTACTAGCCCGGTTACGAGGGGGGTGATCACGCTTACTAGCCCAGTTACGAGGAGGTAGTCACGCTTACTAGCCCGGTTAAGACGGGGCTAGTCACGCTTACTACCGCAAATACCAGGGTTCAGCGACGGTTACTAACCCTGGTACTAGGGGTATAGTAAGTGGTACTACCTCTCTTACCAGGGGAATTCCCTTTTTTACCAGCCCACTTACCGCATATCCACCAGTTACTGCAGCTTTTGCGTTGACTATTTTTCGCCCGAATATCTCAACAGGCAATTTTTCCGCAACGAGATTTATTCGTACAGTAAACCGAGTTGAAACATCTGACATGACAGTTATTACAGCAAACACGCGGCTGATCGCCTGCTCGGGAACGCCCCCGAACAGGCAATCACCGTGTTTTGACCCCGAGGGGCAAAACACGGTTTTAGAACCTTTGGGGGCCATGACCAATTGGCACCCTGGATCCGCCCTTGGGTTGCTGTATTCTAACAAGATTCATTCGATAAAAATATGCATGAAATAGGTTTCACATGCATAACAAAATCACATGGGAGCAAACAAAACTCTACCCCAAATTTCCTGGGAAGTTTGTTGACATTG
Source organism: Chirona hameri (assembly GCA_036785665.1). NCBI lineage: Eukaryota > Metazoa > Arthropoda > Thecostraca > Balanomorpha > Balanidae > Chirona > Chirona hameri. The sequence goes on along the minus strand of JAXIVJ010010688.1, from coordinate 29,480 downwards.
TTCAAGAATAATTGCAAGTTCGGAGGTAATGCCTCTGCCTGCATACGTATCTAACTAGGAAATGATACCATGCAAACTGTTCATAATGCAGTTAATACACTATACCAACAAAGAGCAACAAGCATAAACTACAACTTAATATGTGAGCACTCACCCCTCCAACACACGTAGCACGCAGACGCACTCACGGTGGAACACTTCCGCACTCAAAGTCAAAGTCAAAGTCATGTATTAAGATACATCCACGTTGTGGCTTTTACGTATCCAGTCAGAGTACATGTGTAGTGATATCTAAATACAAAGGCACAGTGTAAACACGATTTAAAAAAAATACGATCGCGGTCAATAAAAGAGAACACATTGTAGGCCTGTCATCGCACGGTATGAGGCTTAACCACCAACCATAAGAAAATTGAAGCGGTCAATGCAGCTCACATGCTATCCACATATCGGAAACCGCAACCCCGACTGCGGGTGTTCACCTTAGACCTTAGAGATGTCAGTGTTCCAGGTTTTCGCCGCTCTAAATGCAAACGCACGCTGGCTGCTCGACAGCTTACACAACGGCAGTTCCAGCGCCCCTGCCGCAGCAGCTCGGGACTCGCGTAGCGATACATGGGCTCGCCGGACAAACATGGCCCTGACGGCGGGAGGACACTGCTCGGCGTTAAGCGCTCTGTGCACCTGGATGCGGTCGTGCTGGCGCACCATCTCATCGACTCTCTGCCAGCCAAGCGATACCAGGGCAGGTGTCACATGCTCAAAACGCCGCACTCCCGTCACCAGCCTGGCCGCGAAGTTGACAGTCTTTTGCACTCGGTGCAAGTGACACTGGGCGGCTCCTCCCCAAACGGATAGACAGTATTGGATATGGGGAAATACGTGGGCGTGGATGAGGAGTTTAAGGGCATCAGGTGTGAAGTGATTGCGGATCTTGTATAGGGATGAAAGGATGGCGTTGCATCGTCGGACCACCATGGATATATGAGGTTCCCATGTCAGGTCACGAAGTCTCTGCAGTCACTCACGTCACGAAGTCTCTGCAGTTGCGAATCGATATGGCTGCCACTACAAACAAAGAGCAACAAGTATTAAGTGCAATGCAGATAAACTTAACACCCCTCCAACACACGAACCGACGCAACACGCACTTACGCCAACGCAGTTTGAATGCACTGAGCGCATGCAGTTTCTGCTTGCGAATCAAGATGGCTGCCGCGTGTGCCGAATTCAGAGGGTAGTTAAAGGCCTGGTTTAAGGGTGAGCCCCCTGGTAAGCACTCTAGTAGGCAGCTTGCCGCGCGTGTGCCGAATGCAGGGGGTAGTGCAAGGCCTGGTTCAAGGGCGAGCCCCCTGGTAGGCACTCTAGTAGGCAGATCATACTAGGGTCTCTACCATGGGTGAGACCCTGGTACTGAATACTACCATTAGTACCAGGCCTCGAAGGGTGATATCTTGGGTGGTAGAAGGGGGCTTTACTAGGGGGCTGGTAAGTCTTTTTATCTCAGTGTATGCATCCTGTAGGGATAGGGGGGGGGGGGGTAATGGACAGTGGTTGCCAATCCTGATCCCGTAGCTTTCGAATTGTTTTCCTTGAGTGACAATCTCCGAGCTCGCGTATTCATTTAATAATACAAATATGGGTTGAAATCAGGTCCTGATCCATCACAGGTTGACCGAGGTCATCTGATATCCTCCTTCTAAGGTGGTCCAATTTTGCAGATCGTCAGCCCGTCCCTCGATCCCGCCCACGCGGCCCGACCGATCCTGCAGCCCACCTGATCCTGCCCGACCCGTCGGCTCCTCGGCCGCCGTGCAGCGGAGCCCCGCGGAGGAGGCTGAGTGCGATCCGGACTCGCCTGATGAGCTGGGGCCCGGCCCTTCACGGTAAGGGCCGACTTAAAAGCGTCTCGTTAACGAAATATTTACGCTCTTATTTCGTAGTCACCGGGTTACATCCAGTGCAGTTCCAACTAGAATAAACCTTACTCCACTCGAGCAGCATTTGAACCTGTGAGGGAATGGAACTAAAACATGACCAAGTACCTAACTGGCTTACGCTGGCTAACACCAACCAATTTCGAGGCAATGGCACTGGCATGATTATCCTATCTCAGTCTCGCATCTCTGCTATAATCTGAGTTCTGACGGATATCAAATTTCATGCGAGATGAATGCAAGAGCACTGGTATGGATGGGTGGAATCTGTTGATGATAAACAATATCTGGCTATATTAAACTGGGAAGCGTTTATTGATATGCATATGATTGTATCCCGCACATACACATCCCAGTATTAGTACTACTGAATATTTATTACACCCGAGATGATATAAATACTCACTGTCGTCAATGCCAACACATTAACTAATACGTGCAATTATGAAAATGAGAACGGACACAAGGCTGGTGGTTAAAGAATGAAGGCCAAGGGCGATTGGTGTTGCAACGATTTGAAATGGCGTTCTGTACGGAGTAATGCATCCTCCTCGCTTGTGTGCTTTCATGCGTACTTGTTCCTGTTTTGTTAAATGGGCTTCCCGGACCAAAGTTCGTAAACATAAGGTTCGTAACGGAAAAAGTTCGTAAGCAAGGATTCGTATGCAAAGGTTCGTATCGGATAAGGTTCGTATGGGATAAAGTTCGTAATGGAAAAGGTTCGTATCGGATAAAGTTCTTATTCAAAAAGTTCGTCACGGATAAAGTTCGTATGCAAAAGGTTCGTATGCTGAAGTTCGTAAAGGAAAAAGTTCGTAAGCAAAGGTTCGTATGCAAAGGTTCGTATCGGTAAGGTCCGTTTGTGATAAAGTTCGTATTCAAAAAGTTCGTAACGGATAAAGTTCGTATGCAAAAGGTTCGTATGCTGAAGTTCGTAAAGGACAAAGTTCGTAAGCAAAGGTTCGTATCGAATAAGGTTCCGAACCTTTGCTTGCGAACTTTTCCGTTACTAACCTTATGTTTACGAACTTTTGTCCGGTTACCGTTATCCTTCCGAACGGAGAGAGATAGAGAGGCACCGTAAACAGTAACGACTTTTGAATACGAACTTTATCCGATACGACCTATTGTCCTTATGACAGGCAACACGTTTCTGTTTACGGTGTCTCTCTATCTCTCTCCGTTCGGAAGGGTAACGGTAACCGGACAAAAGTTCGTAAACATAACGCTCGTAACGGAAAAAGTTCGTAAGCAAAGGTTCGGAACCTTATCCGATACGAACCTTTGCATACGCACCTTTGCTACGAACTTTTTCCATTACGAACTTTTTCCTTTACGAACTTCAGCATACGAACCCTTTGCATACGAATTGTATCCGTTACAAACTTTTTGAATACGAACTTTATCTGATACGAACCTTTTCCATTACGAACTTTAGCCGTTACGAACTTTTTCCATTACGAACTTTGTCCTTTACAAACTTCAGCATACGAACCTTTTGCATACGAACTTTATCCGTTACGAACTTTTTGAATACGAACTTTAACCGATACGAACCTTTTCCATTACGAACTTTAGCCGTTACGAACTTTATCCCATACGAACCTTATCCGATACGAACCTTTGCATACAAACCTTTGCATACGAACCTTTGCTTACGAACTTTTTCCGTTACGAACCTTATGTTTACGAACTTTTGTCAGGTTACCTGCCACCTCAGATCATGACATCAGACACCAGGTGGACCGGGGAAGAAAGGCGACAGCTGAGGCCAACCGCCAAGCGTCGAGGCCGATCATCGACGTTGTGCTAACGTGCGCACGTCAGAACATCGCTCTGCGCGGGCATCGCGATGATGGCCGACTGGAGGAGCAGGAGCCCGAAGTAAGCGACGAGAACTTCTGCAGCCTGATGCGCCTGCTGCTTCATCACGGGGACAATGTGCTGAGAGAGCATATTGAAAGGACGCCGGCGAACGCCACCTACCTGTCCAAGACCGTACAAAACGACATCCTGGAGTGCGCTGCAGCAGTGATTCGTGACAGCATTCGCCGCACCGTTGACCAGCACTTCTACAGCATCCTCGCCGACGAGACGACCGACCGAGCCGGGCGGGAGCAGCTCGTAATCGTCGTCCGATACGCCACGCAGCAAGATGGGAGCTGGTGTATTAAGGAAGATCCTGTGCGTGTCGTGGACCTCCTGTTGGAGATCAGACAGACGAGCGGGATGCCAGAAGAGGAGGTCCGAGGTGCATCGGCACCGTCATACTGGAGAAGGTCGGTGAACTCTTCGGAAACACCGATAAAATGGTCGGTTGCGGATTCGACGGCGCAGCGGCGATGAGCAGCAAGAACGTTGGCGCAGCGGCGGTGCTGAAACGCGCAAATCCGCTCTGTGAGTATTTTCACTGTGCAATGCATGCACTCAACCTCTGCGCAGCTGCAGGCTGCAAACAGCGAGATGTGCAGGCCTGTATGACCACAGTACAGACGGTCACATCATTCTTCAACATGTCAGCCAAGCGGATGCGCGCACTGCAACGCACCATCCCAGCAAAATCGCCCCAGCAGCCTCGAAAAAAAGCTGATCAATCTCTGTACGACGCGGTTCCTGGAGCGGCACGACTCCATCATCGTGTTATGTGAGCTGCTGCCCGTAGTCATCCAGTGCCTGATGGAGATGGAGTCGTGGCACTCCACAGACACGCGCTCAAAGGCCGTCCAGCTGCTGGGCTGGCTGCGGTCTTCCTCCTTCCTGGTGGCGCTCTTTGCGCTGGAAGGCGTCAGTGCCGTGCTGCTGCTGGTGTCCCGTGGGCTCCAGGCAAAGGGCATCGACGTGGCGACTGCAGCGCAGGGCCTGGACGACTGCATCAAGACACTGCAAGGCTGGAAGGATGAGCCTGACGAGCATGTGAAAAACATCCTGAAGAAGGTTGAAGCAGTGGCTGATGACCTCGGCGTCGAAATCCGCCCTCCTCGGTGTCCGCGCCGCGCCTGCACCGCACCAACGCAGGGAACTGCGGTGACAACACCGCCTACTACCGCATCAACTGTTCCCTGCCGCTGCTCAGCGGTGTCCTAGAGCAGCTGAAGGCGCGCTTCGGTCTGAGGCAGCAGCTCTCCTTCAAGCTGGGCGGACTACTCCCCGCGCAACTGAAATCATGGGTCGAGATGGAGCCTGTCGTTCGACATTACAAACAGTTCCTGGAGGAAGAAAAAGTGGTGAGAGCCGAGTATGACATATGGGCCTCCATGTGGAACAAGCACCAGGAAGCGCAACCCAGCACCGCGGTAGCAGCCCTGGACAACTGCCCACAGAAACTGCTGCCAAACATCAGCAAGCTCCTGGAGGTCCTGGCCGCACTTCCCGTCACGACAGCAGAGCCTGAACGGATTTGCAGTCGAGTGACTCTGGCCGCCACGGCTATCCGTGCCGCAATGTCTGAGGAGCGACTGGAGGCTGTCTGTCTGCCCCAAGTGTACAGTCGGTCTCATAACGATCTTCCCTAGCTCTAGGTCGCCCACGGTAGGCAAAACGATAGCTGGCTGAATCCCGCACCGAGGCGGGGCCGGACCGGTTTGACAGCTTGCCCGGTGCCGGCCGATACTTGGCGGAATCTGCACCGCTCCGTCCTAGTCTGACCCACACAGGCCGATAGGGGAATAACAATGCGCATGTGTGGCGAGGCTGTGTGGCGGACCGTGGTTGGAAATATACGCAGACCTAGAATGTCAAGTTAGCGACGATGTCTGTGATGACCAGTTTTAAGAAAACCATAGGTCTGTGAAGCATTGCTAAGTGTCCAATTGATAGAACACTGCACGGGCTATACTACGACGAATATTTGTATCTCAAGTTGACCGATACTGTCGTCACAGATGTCTCGGAAATGGCTATCCGTCGTGTCGCTTGCGACGATTGATTAATTTGCCGTGCGTCAAAAAATAGTGTCGATATTTTGACCTGATCTCAAGGTCGAAGTCAAATTTAAACACGTAGTCAGTCAGATGCTCTATCAGCTACACACCTGGCGATGCTTCATAGACCTAAGGTTGTAAGTACTGTCGTCGCAGATATCGTCGCTAACTTAATGGATATAAACCCGCCCGGGTGTGTTTGTGGAGCGTGAAGGACGGAGCGGCGTGATTCGAAAATATCAGTGCGAGGCCCACTGCATTTGTCTGCTTTTTCGTGTAGAATCATCAGGTGGACGTTTGCATACGCAATTTTGGGGTTCTGCATTGCACATGACACGTGGCATGATTAAGAAGGAAATACACGTAAAAGCGCCTGGTGCCAGCGCGGTTCGAACCCACGACCAATCTGCGAATACGCTGGGAGTAGGCAGCTATACCGACTGAGCTATTTGGGCTGATGTGGTGAACGCTGTTATTCAGTCTCCAATATTGGATCTCTGCCAGCTCAGGACAGGTGACCTCTTGACCCTCGAGACAGACGGCCCTGACCACCACCCGGGTCGCGGCGCATTCCATTCCAACAACGCCCCGCACTCCCTCCCCCTCCCCAGGTCACGCACCTGCCAGACAGCCACAATGGGTACCAACCTACGGTGGGGAAACCATCTTGTGCCTATCGCGACCGTAGCGCCACGTGGTGGCAAGGGAAGATCATTATGGGACCGACTGTACAGACAATGCCCGGGACTGAGGGTGGAGGCCGCAGGAGTTCTCGAAGAAGCCGAGGAAGAAAAACTTCGTACTGTAGAGCAGGACACGCTGACGTGTCAGTGCAGACCGATGGTGACCAATACCGACCTCCCTCTCCGACAGCGGCGCCGGGCTCCGCCAACCGCTGGCGACGACGGCAAAGCGGCGGTGCCGATCACTCGCCACAGACCGCTAAGAGTGACCGTGCGGCCGCTGTAGCGACAGTGTTTACCCAGCCAGTGACGGCGTCAACCGAGGTGGCAGCATTCTTCGGGTCGGTATATGTAATAATGCGATGGCAGCGAAATATAAAATAATGCGAGACTGAAAATTGAAAAATGGTGCTTATCCTCAAAGTATATAATAAATTAAGGCATTCACATACAGCGAAAAGACGTATTATATTGTAGTATATTTCATGTGTGCTGCTTGTTGTAATGTCCCCCGTTCGCTCCAGCTGCGGCTTAACGAACATTGCTATCATGGCGTCCCTGGATTTTTGGAAGGCGCCCCTAAATTGGCCTGCGGCCACCCCTTCTAAAATATCCTGGATCCGCCCTTGCCCCCCCCCCGTATCTGCATTCTGCCGAACCAATGACCGCAGCGAGATGCACAATCTGGCGATCGAAAGCTCCCAAAGAGACAAATCTAATTCATACCCGAAATTCTTAAAATAAAGTTACATGTCAGGTGACTTTATTTTAACTCGATCAGGTCAAAGGTCAAAATTGGGGTATTTGAGTTTTTGGGTCATACTTTACATCCAAAGCCGTAGATTGCGACTATTATCACTCAAGGTGCTCTCAAAGGTATAATGCATCTCCCGTATAAGCTAAAGAGAAATTGTAAGCAAAGGTCAAGGCCACAAAAGGTAACTAATGGCAAGAGGCTTACGAAAGCCATGCGACATATGTTTTATGGGTTATTTTACACGTTTAATTCGATAGTTTTAGCCATTTTATCACCCTGACCCCATATAATAAATAGCCCTCAGGTCAAGGTCAGGTCACAAAAGGTTAAAATTTAAAATTGAATAATATGTATAAATCAAACATATTTCTAGCCAGTTTTGTCACCGAAATGCATCAATGGCGTGTATTTGTCTGTACCTGGTCACTAAAAGCGAAAAAAACGTAACTTAAAAAAATGACGTCATGAGTTACCTATACAAGCCATAAGTCAGTCAAAAATAAATAAATTATTTTTCAATTTGGTTTGGATATTGACCATACTTGGTTCTCTAACATATATTCCGTTTTTCTTAATATCTTTTTAAGAAAATGATTTCGTGGAAATGTTCCCACAAAATCAGTTTTTTGGATTTTTGGGGAGTCAAAACCCCAAACTTTTGAAAATACTACAAGTGAATTTTGAAGACAATATCATTTCCTTTCTTTGGACGTTTTGCATTTGCCATTTTAATCAAAACTCGATTTTCTACGATTTTGTCAAACATTTATCGTTTTTCCACCAACAATGGCATGACATGACGTCATTGAAACGTCATTATCTCCCACAGTACCATCTCAATTTCAATAAAATTTGGTGTGAAGACGCAGAATTGATGTACCATAAGGTACTGCTAGTTTCACGTTGCTATCTTATATAGTGTTTAAGTTATTCAGAAAATCCGTGAGGTGGATTAAATGTACCCCCAGCGGGATGCGGGTTAACCCGCCATTGACTGCGGGGGGGCGTTTAACGCCCCCTCCCCCTGATGAATTTTCGTAATAGCTCAAAAACGAATAGCGCTATCAACGTGAAACCTCGAGTACCTTCTTATAAATCACGTTTATGTCTTCTGGAGAGAAAAAAATCAATTTCGTCGAAAAATTTCGAGTTATATCGAATTTAGTGACGCCACACGAGTTTTACATCAAAATCAGCTAAACTTTGCCAGGCCGTATAAATTCCATATTTAAAGAAAAATGCAATACAAAACGCCAAAAGATAGTACATTGCAAGGCCTACAAACTGGCTATCTCGGATTTTGGAAACTCTTGGGTTTTGACCTCCCAAAATTCAAAACTTGTTTGTAGAACATGCCCACAAAATCGAATTTTTGCAAAGATATTAAAAAAGCCGGAATATATGTCAGAGAACCACATATGGGAAACTACCATACCAAATTTCAGATTGATATCACCATTTTTGACTGACGTATGGCATCTAAAGTATGGGTAACTACCATACCAAATTTCAGATTGATATCACCATTTTTGACTGACGTATGGCATCTAAAGTATGGGAAACTACCATACCAAATTTCAGATTGATATCACCATTTTTGACTGACGTATGGCATCTAAAGTATGGGTAACTACCATACCAAATTTCAGATTGATATCACCATTTTTGACTGACGTATGGCATCTAAAGTATGGGAAACTACCATACCAAATTTCAGATTGATATCACCATTTTTGACTGACGTATGGCATCTAAAGTATGGGAAACTACCATACCAAATTTCAGATTGATATCACCATTTTTGACTGACGTATGGCATCTAAAGTATGGGAAACTACCATACCAAATTTCAGATTGATATCACCATTTTTGACTGACGTATGGCATCTAAAGTATGGGAAACTACCATACCAAATTTCAGATTGATATCACCATTTTTGACTGACGTATGGCATCTAAAGTATGGGAAACTACCATACCAAATTTCAGATTGATATCACCATTTTTGACTGACGTATGGCATCTAAAGTATGGGAAACTACCATACCAAATTTCAGATTGATATCACCATTTTTGACTGACGTATGGCATCTAAAGTATGGGAAACTACCATACCAAATTTCAGATTGATATCACCATTTTTGACTGACGTATGGCATCTAAAGTATGGGAAACTACCATACCAAATTTCAGATTGATATCACCATTTTTGACTGACGTATGGCATCTAAAGTATGGGAAACTACCATACCAAATTTCAGATTGATATCACCATTTTTGACTGACGTATGGCATCTAAAGTATGGGTAACTACCATACCAAATTTCAGATTGATATCACCATTTTTGACTGACGTATGGCATCTAAAGTATGGGAAACTAATGACGCGTCATATTTAAAAATGTGTTTTGGCCTTTTTTGACCAGATACAGGCAAATGAATTGCACTACTGCATTTCTGAGACACAATTGGTCTAGAAACATGCCTTTTTTATTAAGATTTATTAAATTAATTTGTTGACATTCAGTGACCTGAACTTGACCTGAACTTGACATTAACTTCACGTTAATGAAGTCTGGTGGTAAAATGGCTATCACTACCGAATTATACGTGGAAAATAACTCATAAAACATGTGTTGCATGACTTTCGTAGATATTTTAAGCATAGTAACCTTTTGTGGCCTGACCTTGACTTTGACCTTGGCCAACAATCTCACTTTAGGTCATGCGGGATATTTATCATACCTTTGGCAGCACTTTGGGTGATCATGGTCGTAACAAAGGCTTTGGATGGCAAATATGGCCCATAAGCTCAAATACGTCTATTTTGACCCTTGACCTGACCGTGACCTGACATTTGACCTCACTTTGACATTTTTTAGTATGTTTTAGATTCATGTCATTGAGAGCTTTCGATTGCCGCCTTGTGCGTCTCAATGCAATAATTTGTTCGGAAGATAACCAGGGGCGTTTAACCCTATTCCCTGCGGGGGCCAGATTCTGCCCCCCCCCCCCCCCCCCCCCGGTAGTTTTTCACTTGCCGCTTTTAAACCGTTAGTCCTAGCGTATTGAAACTTTGAGACTTTTCCCAAAATTGAATGGCGCGTGTTGTGGCGCTACTTGGCCCTGCTCTATCCGTTGCCGCCACCCTGTCCTGCCCGCCCAGTGGCGCCGGCACAGCTGTTGCATTGGCGTGCTCTCGGTTAGATAAGTAAATTTAGATTTCCCGATACAGAGCGAAAGTTTCGGTCAAATTGGCGAATATTGTGATCATGACTAGATATAATAGTTTGAATAGCAATATTGACTAACGTGACTACAATTTGCATTGGTCGACGAAGGGAGCTGTTCCATATATGTGCACAGCGGTCGGAATCCACAATTTAGACAAACCAGCACCGGTAAAATTCTGACGGTGGCCTAAATTTTAGGGGTGGCAATGCCACCCCAGTGTCACGGCAGGGGTGGCAGTCTGCCACCCCTGCCCTATGGTGGCGCCGCCATTGCACTCAGGTCAAGATTAGGTCACATAGTCACAATTTTAAATTGATTAATATAAATAAAAAAACATATTTCTGGAACAGTTTGGTCTCATAAATACAGCGGTGGCATTTATTTGTCTGTATCTGATCAATAAAAGACAAAAACGTAACTTCAAAAAATGACGTCATGACTTACTTATAGGGAGCTCATGAGTTACTATAAGTCAGTCAAAAATAAAGATATTGATTTGAAATTTGGCTCGGGCTTGCTTTGGGTCCATACTTAGTTCTCTCATATATATTCCGTTTTAATTTGATATCTTCAAATGTTTTGATTTTGTGGATATTTCCCGACAAAAATCAGTTTGTTTATTTTTGGGGTCAAAAAGCCAAAATTTTGCAAATCCGTGATAACCATTGTTAAGAGACTATCCTTGCCGTTCTGTTGACGTGTTTATTTAATATTTCCATCAAAACTCGATTTTCTACAATTAAAAACGAAACATTGGACCCGCCCCCCCCCCCCCCCCCGCCCACCCCCTTATCAAAAATTTGGTGGCGCTGCCCCTGTAGCAGAGTAAGGTCATCTGCTTTATTTAATATTTCCATCAAAACTCTATTTTCTATTATTATATATATTAACTGTGATAGTGTTGTGATTGTCGATAATAGTGCATAGACTATGGTCACTTGCGGATAATTCTGTGCTCAATGGCATATATAAGTTGATTTATGAGATTTATGAGATTTATGAGACAGATTTATGAGATTGTATAGGGTACCGCGCAAATATTTATCACCCATTGACCTGAGGTCAAACAGTGACCCGGGCTGGTCGAGTCTTGGTTTGTGCATGATCCTCACCATGTTCCGAGTATTTTGTATTTTTCTCTCCTCTAAGTCAAGTAGGTGAGAAGGTAGGGTACCCCATATTCGACCTTTTTGACCTATTGTGACCTCTGTATGTCAAACCGTTCATTATATGCGCGTATAACTTCATAGAATGTGTACTGACGCCATTGGGCTTATCGTGTGCAAATTTGGGCGATGTCGAAGTAACTTTGAATGCGTATTTGAATACGAATACGAATACGTTGCTGTCTTCATGGACGTCCTAGATTAGGCGTCATTCAGCAGGTAAGAGGCAGTGGTGGGCAGGGGCGTGTCGGCAGGGGCGGCAGGGGCGTCGCCAGGGATTTTTGAGTGGGGGGACGCAGTGCCGAATAAGCCATCAGTACGGCTTATTCAGTACGGTTCGAGATCAATGTGAAGGAAAATCAGTTTTTGCCTTATAATTTTTACTTAGGAACGCAAGTTCTATTTTTAATAAACCAGCTTTATTTTTCCTATTTAAAACTATAACAGGTGATACATTGTAACAACAACAACAAAAAACAGGTGATGTCCGCCCCTGCAGCTCAGTTGGGAGAGCGCTTGACTTCTGACCTCACCCGGTAGTGGCAGCCCGGGTTCGAGTCGCTTCGGCGCTCGCTATTTGCCCCTGACTGGGATGGCCTGCGGCCGGTGGCAGCGGTCGCACTCAAGGTGAGGTGACGTCAGAGGGCGGGGCGGACCATGTCCAGGTATGTCGGGCACGTACAACTTTCGCTTCTAAATTCTGCTGAACGCCAGGAATTGCTTGATCGGGTAGTGGGGCCAGGGCCTGCGCAACAAGCTATGCTTAGCGCGGGGCCTGACCTCGGAAATCCATCCATTCAAAAACATTCGGACTAATACAAACTTTTCAGAAATCTTCATGGCATATTGTTCAAACGACGCTATATTCGATAGGCACTGCCATGGACGATTCGCTCATCGCTGTTTGGGATACATATCACAGTTTTTCGTGTTACATAGAAAGCTATTTCATAGTTAATACTAATTATAAGAAGTGGCAGCCACCTGTCCGTCTGTACATTCGGATGTCATCCGATTGCTTAATAACTCCGCGCACCTTGCAGTCAAACCGCGAAATTTGCCATGTTAGTACTTGGTGGCAGAGGCGTCGCTACCTTCTAAAAAGTGTGGGGGGTCCACTGCCAGAGGGCGCCATACCCAGAGGGGGCGCCCCGGCCTAGAGGGGCGCAAATACCATGAACTTCCTGGATTGCACTTGCTTAAATGGATATTGCCACCTCGCAGGCCAATATTAAGTTTTTGGTGTATATCGGTAGATTAACCCTATTCCCTGCGGGGCAGATTCTGCCCCCCCCCCCCCCGGTAGTTTTCATTTGCCGCTTCTAAACCGTTAATCCTAGCGTCCTGAAACTTCGTTACTTTTCCCAAAATTGAATGGCGCGTGCTGTGTCAAAATTTTGAAAAAATCGGTCCTGCAGAGGCGGTTCCAGGCTCCTGTTTTGGGGAGGGTGTTACGAATGCGGTTTTGCGGCGCATACTTCCTTCGTGGTTTGCAGTGCAATAAATGCGTCAGAAACAATTTCAATGCAATATGCATCATAGATACTGGGATTGTACATATTTTTGGGGCAGAGGCGCACTCAGGATAAAAAATGGGAGGCGATACCCATCCTCAAATTAGGTCCAACTTCAAATTAGTAAGATGATAAAAGCGTTACGCGCATGGTGCCCCCATTTTTTTCCTGGATCCGCCTATGCGGAATATATCAAATATAACGAATTACAGCATATAATGCCCACATGTGACGTTCATGACGTCCCAAACAATCACGAACAGCACACATTGTTTTTCCAGAAAATCCCCCATTTTACATTCCCTGAATAAGCCTATGATTTTTTTATTTTGTTTCTGTCTTTTGATATATTAAAGACCAGGACATTGGAAGCTCAAAAACGTTTGGGGCATGAAAATCGGTCGAGCCACATGGCTGCAATGACTTTTCAAAAAACACCCACAATTGGCGGATTTTTTGCCCCCTGGCCCCCCATTTTTGAACAACACAAAAAATGCACATATGACCTCTAATTTGTTTGTTTGTTCACAATTGGGGGCCAGGGGGCAAAACATACGAAAAAGTCAGTGTTTTTTTAAAGGTCATTGCGGTCATGTGGCATCACCGATTGTCATGCAACAAACGTTTTTTGAGCTTGACATGTACAGGTCTTCAATATATCAAAATACAAATATAAAAATTAAAAATCATAGGCGTATTCAGCAGATGTAAATTGGGGGGGGGGGGGGATTTTCTGATAACAAATATGTGCTGTTCGTGCTTATTTGGGAAGATATGAACGTCATAGGTGGTCATTATTTGCTGTAATTTGTTAGATGTAATATATTGCGCATAGGCAGATTAAGGTAAACAACGTGGGAGGGGGGGGGGGGGGGGCACCATCCACGTCTCGCTTTTTTTTAGCAACTTGCTAATTTGAGGGTGGAGCAAACGCATGTTTTGAAGGTTCTTCTCTACGCCGCATACTCTTTTCACACACTTATGCTCATTTTAGATAGGATGAATGCACTGTTCAAGCAATGGCGCACTCAGGACGGCGTATGGGGCGAAAATCCACCGGGGGGGGGGGGGGCAGAATCTGACCCCCGCAGGGAATAAGCAAATTTTGAATCACGAAAAGGGAAAGGAGCTTGATCTCATCTGAAACGTGAAAATAGCGTAGCATAATTTATGAACGATTCTTAACATTTTTTATTCTTGCATATCCGCATTCATCATAGACGGCTGTTTTGTGTTTATCCACAGTTGGTAGATATCTGCAAAGCATACTTGGCTGTGAAATGTTCTTAAAATCTATGGGATTTTAAGTCATCTTAGGTCAGCGGAGGTCAGTGACTTCGGTTGACCTGTGACAGAGCATGGCCCCAATTGAGCATATAATTATGCAAAATATGGGTGCCAATTTCAAATTTGAAATCTGCGTCACAAATTGTCCTAGAAGCTATCAGAGTCCAAAAATGTCACCTCAGGTCATCAGAGGTCAGTGACCTCGGTTGACCTCTAAAAAGGTCATCCGGGGTCATGATTTCCATGGAAACTATAAATGTCACCTGTTAACACTTGCATATGTCTCATGCTCCTGAACATCTATAACACACCGTATTACCGCATTATAGGTAATACGTATCTGTGGGCCATACATTATTCCTAGGTCATGCTAGGTCATGCGAGATCAGGTCAAGCTGAAACTCGGGAAGTTATTTAATTCGTCAAACGGAAGCTACCCACCAAATTTGACGTCAATTGAGCAAAAAAAAAACATTATAGCAAGTGACATGAAAATAGCCCTGGGGCATTGCTTCATTTCACTTCCATGCCAATTGCCATACTCAAAGGGCGGTATCTTAAAAGGTTGAAAAGTCTCCACCCTTCTTTTTTGCACGTTCTTAGAAGATGTTACGTTCATTTATTGTGCCAAGTTTGAACTACATAGTTACAAGCAGGTAACTTATATAACAAAATATATTTTATTATTTTGACCTCGTCAGGTCAAAGGTTATATTGAGGTCACGTGAATTTTGTCCCCTTTTTCCGAATGGTACAACCCTGTGAAGTATTCTATATTAGTTGTATTCCTCTAAGTCATCGCGCAGAAGATATAAACGTTTGATTTATATAAAGTACGCAAATAATCGTGACCATCGATGACCTCTAAATATGATCCTTGTGGCCACCTTTAGCTAAAAGTGGGCCGCTGTAGCGTACCCAGGATTCGCTCCAGGAGGGGGCAATTTTTGCTCAAGGGGTCATAAAGTACCCCCACCAAAAAAAAACTCACCGGATTTGGCCCACTATATTTTTAAAAGGTCATACTTTCCCTATTTTTCTCTTAAAAAAAGTAACAAAAATCATTCATTTTTTTCGACCAAAGGGGGCACCTTCAGGGAGGGGGGGGCAATTGCCCCGTTTCCCCCCCCCCCTTGTGTACGACTAGGGGGTTGGTCACCCCCCTCCCCCCCCTCCCCCCTGATTTTGTAAACGGGAGGGGGACGCCCCCCCCCCCTCCCCCCGCCGGCGACGCCCATGGTTGTCGGTTCTGGTGTTATCGTCAACTCAGATTGCACACCGGTTGCTTTAGGCGTGTTTCACTCATTGAACTTAATTCGATGCAAGACACGAAATTGTGGTGTATTTATTAACAGCTTTGCATTAGGTGCCAGGTGGCATGCATTACTGGCAATATTGCCAGCTATTTTTCGAAACTGCATTTATTTCAAAACAACTGTCGATAATCCCAAACTAGGCGGACGGAGCTAAGGATCGTTCGGATACAAAAAAAAACGGTCGGTTGTTGTTGTTGTTGGCTTAGGGCGCGTAGCCGTGAGGCTCAGGCGTCCAACTTCTTAATAGTCTTGTTCCTCTTCTTGCTTGCACTTCCAGGTGTATTCGCTTGGTAGGTACTAAGCGGTACTAAGCAGGAATTTTTGGGCAAGGAACAGGAGATGCCTTGGAGGGGAAATTGCTTGGGGGAGGAATTTGCCCGAGAAGGATAGATCCTTGGATGAATCAAAAAACGGTCGGTAAAATAGCCGCAATGTAAATAACTTCTGCCGCGAAGAAAAACGGAGAGGAAGAGAAGGAAAGGAATTTTAAGGGAAAACGAAGGATGCGTTCCGAAGGCGCAAAATTTCGCGAAATATTTCTCGAAATTTCCCATGGTCGTTTGGTAGGAATTTCGCGAAAAACTCGGCGGGTTCGCCGTATGTGCGTCATGTAGGTGTCTTAACAATTTCATAACAATTATCTCTGGTTGCAGCAATTATTTTGAGAGAGACTACTGTTGATCCCAGATGGCACAACAAATCAAGAATAAAAACATCACCATTGACCATTGTTATCACCACCACTATAAGCAATTAAATATGCCTACAATTAATAGGTCCACAAGTAGACATGATATGCATCTGGAAGCATGCCCAAGGGCGGCGCCACCTTCCAAAAGTTGGGGGGACAGAGGCATTCTGAAGTCGATTCTTGCTATGCAACACCCATAGGCGTAATGTTAAAATCCGAAAATGTTGGGGGGGGGGGGGCACGTCCCCCTCCCATCCCGGTGGCGCCGTCCCTGAGCATGCCACATATTATAACACAAATACCAATTATGAACCGTGGTTAATGTTCACATATTTCCATCTATATCGGTGATTCCACACTTACCCTATCTCCTCAATGTGGGCCGCCATCTTTGAAAACACCGCCGTGAAATGCTCCGGCGATTCCACGTTATTTCGCGAAATCCCGCGCGAAATCCCTAGATTCGTGCTTACTATCGACTGCCAATCGCCGAAGATTCGGCGCGCGGCGCGGGTAGTCACAGGCCTGAAAAGTGGCAGCTCTACGGCCAATCGCAAAAGATTTCGCGAAATGCTTGGGAAAATGACGTGCGTAATGCGTATAGGTGCATCACGGACTATTGTATATTATTTATACAATAATCCGTGGTTGCATCATATGCACATTCGGGAAAATGGCCCTTCCGAACGCATTCAAAATCTTTACTTCAATCTGGCAGCTAAAGTAATCACCGCAAACCAACGCAGCAGCGACAAAATAAGGTGAAAAAAAAACAATCACGAAACGCTGCGGATGCGCAGGCTATGTATCGCTTTATAAAATATTAGGTCAATCTAAGTTCATTTCGAGAAAAGTTACCTAAAAGTCTCATAGATTTATTACCGAGAGCTTTTCCTATTTTATTTACTTTCTCTTCTATCAATTTAGAGGTGTTGTGACTGTGAGGGCGTACCAGGATAACTAGACGTTTGCCCGTTTGACAAACACCTACAACTGAGCTGAGCTTGGGTGAGAATGGCGAGGTCAAGGCTGTATAAACCGGCGAGATGGTCTTGATCCATGTTTGACAGTGTTCAAACACATGATAGTTTCACTGTGTCTTCTATATGATCCATAATTTCTGAACTCATGATGTTGGATATTTCATTTACATTTTGATGTTTATTATTTTCATTTGTCTTCATTATAAATCAAATGGATTGGATAGAAGCATGTGTTGTCATATTTTGATTTTTGCAAGTAGGTAAGGTAAGTAGGTGTGATGCCAGACATGTCATTCGTCATAACACCAGATTTGTAATGCTATTGGTGATGGAGATGATACTGACTCCAAGGAACAATGGACAATACCTACACACCAATGAATGTCAATAGGCAATAGCAAGTTGAAGTCTGGTGTTATGACATAACATGTCTGTGATTACAGTTGTTTTCCCTGCATACTCCAGTTCCAGTGTAATTTTAGCATGGCATCTTATTAAATCCCAAATCCTGTAAATTTTAGACCCACTTTAAAGTGATAAAGCAAATCAGTCACTTTTATAATGGGGTTTTACAATTTAAACTGAGCTACCATTTTTGAAGGCCATGTCAATAAATCACCTAAAGTTATAGCATACTCTATTTGGTTGTGAGGATTCTCCTGCCAAATATATTTGATGTTTTATCTTGAAATACTGTGCATTGGCAATAATTTTGTCTCTGTCAAAAAGCTTCATATCGTAGCATGTGTTAAAAGCAGCGTCACTGGACCAGTGAGCGAACCCTTCGCCAATGACAATATTATGCTAGTTATGTAAACAAATATATGATAATCATTACATTTGTACTTGCTACTTTTATAAATAATTATTTTTACATATGTTATGGGTCTTTTACATCTTCTTTTGAAGCACACAATGTCATAACAACATGCACCACTTTTGAAATATGTGCCACTTCTCACAATATATACTGAATATGTGAGTATGTTTTCAAAATAAATTGCTTTTAAAGATTGCTTTGGTGTGGGGGGGGGGGGGGGTATATCTTGAAAGTTTAGCCAACCCAATGCCATATTCAACATTTTGAGGTATGAATACCCCTTATTAGAATAAGTATACCTACCTACCTAAGTATACCTACTATACCTACTTAAGGGCATAAGTACTTACAGTTCGTATATCTCGGAATTTTGATATCGGTGACCTAAGGTCAGGTCAATTTTGTAACCTCCCCATAATAAGTAAATGGGAAATATACAAATGCTTCCTATTTCAAGGATATGCATGATATTAGTACAATTACTTCTGGATCATGTTATTCTGGGATATTCTTGATGATCCAAGTGTGAATTTTGTTCAGTTACCCCTATGGGGTCATTTGAGGTCATCCAAGGTCACCATCACTTTTTGTCAATAACTCCCGACATAATGAAGATAGAGAAGTAAAACAGACAGCAATGTGTTTGTCCCGTCGAGGCACGTCTTCCCATATGCAACATGCCCTACTTGGGTCATCACTTGACCTTGACCTGAGGTCAAATTTTTAAGTTGACCTAACAAGGTCACCATGTATATCATTCGAAGTGCCTTGACGAGGTAAATATAATGGCATACACAGTTTTTCTTTATCTTTATTAAGTAAAAAGTTAATAGCGAAAAACGATTTAGCAAAAAAGAAGCATTTTGTCTTTCTTTTTTTTACCTCTGGAGCCTCAAATATTGACCTGAGATCAAATTTGAGGACACCTTGTCGAATGCAATTTTCACTGGCTGGCGATTGCCTTTTCCGTTTGTTTCTAACTAGCATAGTTTCCGATATATATGGGAATGTCTGGAGCGAAGTCCTAAAACAGGAAAAACTGGAAAATTTGACCTTTAATGACCTTTGGTGACCTCAATTTTGAACTGACTTAAAAAGATACAGAAATACTTTCGATATAACTTGTATCAAGCTATCAAACCCCGTTTTCCGCTTGTCGCTACGTAGCGTAGTTTTCGAGATTTCACGGGGGGGAAATCAAACCCCCCTGCAGTTCGTGTTTGGTGCAAACCCCCTGCAGTGCGCGGGCTAAGCCTTAATTTTAGTAGTTGAGTTGTCAACATAAAAATAAACACATGGCCAGTCAATGCCTGTCCACTTGGTCATGCTGTTGTTTTGGATTATGTGGTAGCCTTTTTAACTGTGCTGACCATTAGTGTGTATTTATTTGTGTGGTGCAGTATGTGGTATAGAATGTTATATTCAGAGAAAGGTATAGTTCATGGTCAGCATATTCTGTATTTGTGACCTCCTGTTGTGTTGTGATACAGCTGAGACCATTCTCCTGTAGGCCAACTGGAACATAATTTTACCATTTCCCACAAAAGCTCCTCATCCCCATGTTGTTGATTAAACAACTCGCAATCACTTTGTGCACATTTCTTTAAAAGCAATGCCCTGGTGTTGTGTTCTGCATCAGTCTAGCTACTATCATTGACTGATTGGCAACTTCTTTCACTAAATAGTGTGATTATCGGCAGGATTAAGACAGCATGGCGACAGATACTGTAGCAGAGGCGTCAAGGACTGTGGAAACATTACACCTTCAAGAACATGGAGATTCGTCCAGTAACGAACAGAAGTGGGGCTTTGAACTGCCTCAACTATATCAACTTGCTGTCAAGTTTTACAAAGGTAATTTGTAGGCCCTTCTTTGCTTAGCTGATAGTCGTAACCCAGGTGTATAAATGCTTTGTTTTGAGTTTTTACAAATGTGGACCTTTGTACAGCTGTTGTCTGAATTTAGACTCCTTGAATGGACGTCTTGTATGAATTTTTCCTGGTACAAAATGCTAGGATTTGGAATTTGGTAGGATTTGGTGTAAAGCTCGACTAGCGAACTGACTAGCCTATTTATAGATTACTTGAAATATAATCAGACAATGTCGCTATCGCTGTGAGTCATCTGGAGTGTTTGTCAGTGACGATGTAGTTCACTGTTCTCGGTTCTCTATACTACGTAGCGTTGTGTCATGAGTTTATCTGTCTCGCGTCTGTACCCCCTCATGTTTGGCCTTCGTCTGCCGCGGTCTGGGCGGAGGGCTGGGCGGGGCCCGTCATATATCACGTCTCTGCGGTTAGTGGCTCTCTCTCTCCACTAGTGGGACCATTCCGGGGGCGACCAGCCGCCATAAAGCGTCACCCCGCTGCCACCGCCGGCTTTACACCGCCATATTGGATGCGTATTTTGTGGCGCCGTCCCGCTGTACCGTAATAACCTCCACGACCCGCCGGCGTTATGATACTTGGACACTGTTCGGCCATTTGGGGAATTAGTTCCGGCGACACGCGGATCTAGGGATTGCCAGCTGATTTTCGCCGAAGCTGATGACTCGGGGACATTGTATACGTTGGGATGCTGAATTCACACCGGACGTGGTTATTGAGTACCGCGTATGTATACTTAACTTTATAACTTAGAACGTATGCTATACTGTATGTACTTTAGCAAATCTGCATATGTATCCGTCAAATAACTTCATCTGGTGTGAATACGTTAAAACTGCATACACATCCGTTAAATAGCTGCCTCCGGTGTGATTCCAGCATAGGATAGTGTTGATCTGGCTGTACCTGACGTCTACTGCGCGCTATATCAGAGAAGGAGGGTAAGGCGATTCCAGCATAGGATAGTGTTGATCTGGCTGTACCTAACGTCTACTGCGCGCTATATCAGAGAAGGAGGGTAAGGCGATTCCAGCATAGGATAGTGTTGATCTGGCTGTACCTAACGTCTACTGCGCGCTATTTCAGAGAAGGAGGGTAAGGCGATTCCAGCATAGGATAGTGTTGATCTGGCTGTACCTAACGTCTACTGCGCGCTATATCAGAGAAGGAGGGTAAGGCGATTCCAGCATAGGATAGTGTTGATCTGGCTGTACCTAACGTCTACTGCGCGCTATATCAGAGAAGGAGGGTAAGGCGATTCCAGCATAGGATAGTGTTGATCTGGCTGTACCTAACGTCTACTGCGCGCTATATCAGAGAAGGAGGGTAAGGCGATTCCAGCATAGGATAGTGTTGATCTGGCTGTACCTAACGTCTACTGCGCGCTATATCAGAGAAGGAGGGTAAGGCGATTCCAGCATAGGATAGTGTTGATCTGGCTGTACCTAACGTCTACTGCGCGCTATTTCAGAGAAGGAGGGTAAGGCGATTCCAGCATAGGATAGTGTTGATCTGGCTGTACCTAACGTCTACTGCGCGCTATATCAGAGAAGGAGGGCAAGGCGATTCCAGCATAGGATAGTGTTGATCTGGCTGTACCTAACGTCTACTGCGCGCTATATCAGAGAAGGAGGGTAAGGCGATTCCAGCATAGGATAGTGTTGATCTGGCTGTACCTAACGTCTACTGCGCGCTATATCAGAGAAGGAGGGTAAGGCGATTCCAGCATAGGATAGTGTTGATCTGGCTGTACCTAACGTCTACTGCGCGCTATATCAGAGAAGGAGGGTAAGGCGATTCCAGCATAGGATAGTGTTGATCTGGCTGTACCTAACGTCTACTGCACGCTATATCAGAGAAGGAGGGTAAGGCGATTCCAGCATAGGATAGTGTTGATCTGGCTGTACCTAACGTCTACTGCGCGCTATTTCAGAGAAGGAGGGTAAGGCGATTCCAGCATAGGATAGTGTTGATCTGGCTGTACCTAACGTCTGCTGCGCCCTATTTCAGAGAAGGAGGGTAAGGCGATTCCAGCATAGGATAGTGTTGATCTGGCTGTACCTAACGTCTACTGCGCGCTATATCAGAGAAGGAGGGTAAGGCGATTCCAGCATAGGATAGTGTTGATCTGGCTGTACCTAACGTCTACTGCGCGCTATATCAGAGAAGGAGGGTAAGGCGATTCCAGCATAGGATAGTGTTGATCTGGCTGTACCTAACGTCTACTGCGCGCTATATCAGAGAAGGAGGGTAAGGCGATTCCAGCATAGGATAGTGTTGATCTGGCTGCACCTGACGTCTACTGCGCGCTTTTTCAGAGAAGGAGGGTAAGGCGATTCCAGCATAGGATAGTGTTGATCTGGCTGTACCTAACGTCTACTGCGCGCTATATCAGAGAAGGAGGGTAAGGCGATTACAGCATAGGATAGTGTTGATCTGGCTGTACCTAACGTCTACTGCGCGCTTTTTCAGAGAAGGAGGGTAAGGCGATTACAGCATAGGATAGTGTTGATCTGGCTGTACCTAACGTCTACTGCGCGCTTTTTCAGAGAAAGAGGGTAAGGCGATTCATCTGAGTTATGCGTCGCGTCTGCAGTTTGTCGGCCTGGGTCAGCAGGTGGCGCATGGCCCGTGTCGTCCCGACTCTCTGCCGCCGCTGGGAGTGCTGGACATGGTGGGACGGGACAGGAGGTAGGTGGGACGGGACAGGAGGTAGGTGGGACGGGCATGAGGTAGGTGGGACGAGACAGGAGGTAGGTGGGACGGGACATGAGGTAGGTGGGACGTGACAGGAGGTAGGTGGGACGGGACAGGAGGTAGGTGGGACGGGACAGGAGGTAGGTGGGACGGGACAGGAGGTAGGTGGGACGGGACAGGAGGTAGGTGGGACGGGACAGGAGGTAGGTGGGACGGGACAGGAGGTAGGTGGGACGGGACAGGAGGTAGGTGGGACGGGACAGGAGGTAGGTGGGACGGGACAGGAGGTAGGTGGGACGGGACAGGAGGTAGGTGGGAGGGACTTGTTGGGACGGGATTGGAGGTAGCTCTGTCCCGGAGGAAGGTGGCATTAATGAGCGTGGACGGGACGTTAGGTGGGTGGCATTCGTGCAGTGGGACGAAATAAGATATGTGTGGGATGGGTGTGTTAGACTAGGACAGGACGGCACATGAGGGATTAACACTTCTTGAGATTTTCACACACCTAGAAAACGAAATATTGAGCTTATTGCTCTCAACCGTTTATGGCTGTCAAATCAACAGCTCGGGTGGTGAGTTTCAGCAACTTCAGCTTGTTTTTGCAACTATAGGTGGCAGCACCGCAGCTTGTTGGCGTGATGGCCTGTTTCTGGCTATGTTTGCCTTCGACTACGTCCGATGCGCTTGGCTAGTAACAACTAACAACTGTTTGCCATGTTGACATTAGCTCTGATAACCCTCCGTTGTGTATGCCAGACATCCCAGAAACCGTGTCCCAGAAATCGATATCGCAAAAAATAGTATCCCAGAAACCGATTCCTCTCTTGTATACACCGCGCTCAGCAACAGTGTACTCGACTCAAATGTGCGTTGCCGTGTCCGGCAGAGAGTCCTGGCAGCAACTGGGCGAGCTGAGTCAGCCCGCTGCCATGACGCGGTACATAGAGACACTGGACGCAGCCTGTCCAATCTTCAGACCGTTCGCCGAGGCCCACAAACGTAACCTGGAGGCGCAGAAACGGAGACGGTGAGTGGGAGACGCAACCTGGGAGACGCCGAGACGGAGACAGCGAGAGACAAACGATCTGGAGACGGAGACGGTAAGAGACAAACGATCTGGAGGCGTAGAGACGGAGACAGTAAGAGACAAACGATCTGGAGGCGCCGAGACGGAGACGGTAAGAGACAAACGATCTGGAGGCGCCGAGACGGAGACGGTAAGAGACAAACGATCTGGAGGCGCCGAGACGGAGACGGTAAGAGACAAACGATCTGGAGGCGCCGAGACGGAGACGGTGAATGTTAAACGTGACTCAGAGACTAGGGACGGAGATGGTGAGTGATAAATGAGACACGGAGACCGAGATGCTGAGCGCAGGGCTTCCCTGAGCTGGTGACGTCACTGGTATCCCATGCTGACGTCACTGGTATGCCATGCTGACGTCACTGGTACGTCATGCTGACGTCGGTTGCACACCATGCACATGCCAACGGCCCAACACAGATCTGTTTTCATAAGCCAAGTCATGAAACTGTTTACTCTGAGTAAATGTTATGTGAATTGGCTGGCATTTATCGATTCAACTGTTGTATTCCTTCGATAATTTTGATGAAGAACATGGTTCTGGTAAATTCGTGATCGTTTTAGTTATTATAATAAGGCGACAAACAGTGCATTGACATTTCACCGACAGCATCGAAAGAGCATCACCACTTTGCAGTCACTCACTCCGCCACTCAATGGGCGTTAAACATTCAAGAGACCCAAGAACCCCCCTCGTATGCCACCATATAATATTTATACGGTACCAGCGCCGCACTACGCACCACTCAACATGACATTTGCATTGCAGACGACATCCCTCTTCGCTTCGCACGCAACGACAGACACTCGCGACGCAACGTTCGCACCAAACCTCGACCAAATACACCAATATGGTGAAGAATAGACAATCACATTCCAGTTCACAATAATTCCACACAAACCTTTGCAGACCTCAAAAGACCTCTATTTTCACCAGCAAATTAACACAATATGCCACCAAATAAACAAACTCTTAGTTATCTGTACACGATAGCAAACACAAAGGCTCGACCTCGGGATAACCTACCATACCAGTCAACACTAAGTCTCATTTCGACGACTGCGACATCTATGGCGCACATCGCAGTATAAGACAAGACCAGACCGGAAACACCCGAACAGAGCTGCCAGACTAGGCAACAAAAGTGGGGACTTTTCAGGTCGTCTGTAGACCAGTTACGGACCGAGTTAGAGTAGGGTAGGCTAACAACGGGACGATGCATGCACAAACTGATGCTTTGGCAAATTTCTAGCGACATATTCTGGCACTGGCTGTCAGTTCTCGGATTTTAGGTCCTCATTTACATTTTCGTTTACAGTCTCGCTCCTCCACCAAGTTTCACTTTCATTGGCTCGTTTTCGCCCGCGATAGGGAAAAGTACATGGAGACCAATGCTACTGGCACGGATCTGACCATCGCTGACTCCTGCTGACTCGCTGGACACCGACAACACAACCACTGACCTGCACTCTTCTCAACCTTTCGACTCTCGGCGCTGACCCCGGCTCGTCCCAGGACTCTGCCCGAACTAATGACCTTGGCTCGTCCCAGGATTCTGCCCGAACTAATGACCTTGGCTCGTCCCAGGACTCTGTCCGAACTAATGACCTTGGCTCGTCCCAGGACTCTGCCCGAACTAATGACCTTGGCTCGTCCCAGGACTCTGCCCGAACTAATGACCTTGGCTCGTCCCAGGACTCTGCCCGAACTAATGACCCTGGCTCGTCCCAGGACTCTGCCCGAACTAATGACCTTGGCTCGTCCCAGGACTCTGCCCGAACTAATGGCCTTGCCTCGTCCCAGGACTCTGCCCGAACTAATGACCTTGGCTCGTCCCAGGACTCTGCCCGAACTAATGACCCCGGCTCGTCCCAGGACTCTGCCCGAACTAATGACCTTGGCTCGTCCCAGGACTCTGCCCGAACTAATGACCTTGGCTCGTCCCAGGACTCTGCCCGAACTAATGACCTTGGCTCGTCCCAGGACTCTGCCCGAATTAATGACCTTGACTCGTCCCAGGACTCTGCCCGAACTAATGACCCCAGCTCGTCCCAGGACTCTGCCCGAACTAATGACCTTGGCTCGTCCTTGACCACTCCCAACTGCTATCACGGCTTCTGAACAGTACCTGGAACCATCTGTCTCGTTTTCGGTGGGACAAAAAAAAACGTTTCGTTCCGCGAAATCATTGTTGTGGCCTACTTTAACAACTTCGGGGCATCTGCTGTTTGTCTTCTTTCCATATCGAGACTGCACCCAGCAACACGCTTGTCGTCAAAACTGAGACTGAGGCGCAGAGAAAAAGGCGTCTACAGTGCACCGTTCACGGTGAAAAATCGGTCACAGTTTCGCTACACCACACTCGAAATGTCACGCAGCGGATCATACTTCCTCTTGAATCGAGCATCTTCCTTCACCCGACTTCTAAAACGTTAGCCGTTACGGAAAACAGACACGTTTGGAACGCAGCCTCCATACTTGACCCCCATCCAACATAACTGCACGCACCTCTTAACCCTCGCTCTACGGGAGCTTTTTTCACCTTCGCCCTACGGGGGGGTCCTAAAACGACCCCCCCCCCCCTGTTAACTTCCAAACAAAGCAACATAGAGCAACGCGGTAAGAACCAACATGTTGGCTGTCATGTTTGGAATCTAACGGTATGTAATTGTTAGGTTTCGGGTCAACGAGTGACCTTCCAGGTCAAGTGAATGACCTCGATCGACCACGTCCAGAACAGCGATTTTGCTCTGTCAGAAAACCTCAAAATGAGAAATTGATAAATGTAAATAAAAAGGTATGTTCCTAGACCAGTTTTGTCTCAGGAATACAGATATTTATTCGTATCTGGTCAAAAAAGTCCAAAAAAGTTATTAAAAAAATGACTTCATGAATTTCTTACACTTAGGGAGTCATCACTCAATCAAAAATAGAGATATTTCTTTGAAATTTGGTTTGAGTATTGTCCATACTCAGTTCTCTCACATATATTCCGTTTTTTTTTTACATCTTTGAAAATTTTGATTTTGTGGTGATAAAAGTTTTTGATCATTTTGGGGTCAAAAACCCAAAATTTCGAAAATCCGAGATTGCCATTTTAAATAAAATGACATTTTATATCTTTACTTAATTGCGTTTGCAATGTGCTTCAAAACTCTGTTTTCTACGATGTTTCAAACATTTATAGTTTTTCCACCAACATGACGTCATCAAAACATCATTATTTCCCAAATTTCTCAACTAATTTCAAATTAATGTTTACAGCATACGTATAATTGTTGTATACTTAGCTACTAACCATTTCAGCTAGATGCGCCGCATGTCTAAAAAGTTATGCAAGCAAACCCTCAGGGGGTCGTTTTAGGATCCCAACCCCCCGTAGGGCGAGGGTTAAGCTAGCCTCAGTCGAAACCAGTACTGCAGCCACCGCTCACAGGCCTTGGTGCCGCCCAGTGACCAGCGCTGGCACTGTGTCTTGCATTCGGGGGCACTGTCTTGAGAGCACTCTGCCTTGGCTCGTTTGGGCTCGCGACAGACTAACAACAACAGTTAGGGCCGGGACAGTCGGTCAGCCCAGCAGCCTGCAGCCGGGACAGTCGGTCAGCCCAGCAGCCTGCAGCAGGGTCAGACCACACCACCCTCGTCCCATCCCCGTGACGTATGGGAAGGACAAGGAGAGCGCACGCCAGGCACGGCAGACGCACCCGACCGGCCGGGTAGGTAGCGTCAGGACGTGTATGGTCACTGTCCGTTTCCATCACCTGGTGGGAACGTTTGCAAAACTGTGTTTGTATGTCGACAGTAGTCTAACTCATTGCAATGCTCCGATCTCAGCTTACGCTCAGCTTACGCTCAGCTTACGTTGTGTTTGACCATGTCTTAGTTATACTGAACTACATTTCTGCTATATGCCGCGCTCACTTGAAGCAGTCATTCTGTTACAATGTACGGTTTAAATTTCAAATCTCATTGAATTGTTTATTGGTAAGCTTGTGCATTTCGTTTTCCGGATTAGTCGTTACAAGCCACCAGGCGATTGTGATTGCCATGCTAATGATGACTACTGATTTATGATCCCCCGCTGCTTTGGCCATGTTTTTAGTTTCCTTGAACCTGCCTAAGCAGATCGCCAACCCTGTTTAGATTCCAGGAACAGTTACATCTATGTTTGTATTCGTAAGTCGAATTGTTTGAATATACTCTGACATTTAGGTCGCCGTTTTACGACGAGCGGTAACTGTGTGGTGCACTACTGCTTCACATGGTCCGCTACACCTTAGTCCGGGTCACGTGAGGGTGACGCCGTGTGGTTCCTGTCACGAGGGAGTGACACCGTGTGTCCCCTCTATGTATATGTGTCCTACAGTGTCAGAACGCCAACCCGTGTTGTCATCATCATCATCATCATCATCATCATCAAGTTGATTATACACAAATGAAACAAAATATGCAAATAAATCAGAAAGGTGCAAAAGCATAAGGGCTTAAATCAAGGCACCCTGTCTGAAAAGAAGGATAAATGATTAAACTGCGACCGCCGCCACGGCACAGCTCGCTCTGGTGTTGGTTGAAGCCCCACACTAACCTCCGGGCATGTCGCGTCCATTTAAGGTGGGGATTGCTGAATAAATTGTATGAAGATCAACAAATAGTTTAGAATTTAGCAAGAAATTTGGAAAATGCAGGGCCACCGACCGACCGCCGCCGCCGGTGTGGTCTGTCCCGTATAGTAGAATGTGTAGTTGATACTTGGGTGATTTATTTCTAAAGTCAGGAAGTAATGTTTGGGAGATGCTGTTGAACAAAATGTCTCTGCTCCGTATGATTTTGACATGAAGTACGAAATGACTAATAGTTTCATTGCGGTGTCCGCATTGACAAGAGGGGCGTTGTTGTTTTCTGAATACTAAATAAATGAGAATTAAAATAAGATATGATCTATTCTTAGCCTCGCGTGCAAAATATTTCCTTTTGTGATCCAACAGTAAAGTAAATGGGTGGATCGGACGCTCCCAGGTGCTCGCAGAGCTGCTGTTTGAAAGCGGAGTGTGTAAGATGTTGAGTTGTTCTCGGCAGTTCGTTCCATTGTGGGCAAGTTGTGGGGAAAGATTTGTGGTATGATGTGCGGCTGGTGGTTGTAGTGTGCATGTTAGCAGACTTGTAAACTATTAATTTTTTCATGAATCGATTCATCCGTGATTCCCGTGAAACCTCGATGATTCGATTCTGATTCAAATCACCATTCAGCGTAAAGTGAATCAATTCACCAGTGATCCACGGCTCAGCGCAATGACTCAACTCTGATTCTGATTCTGATTCATGTCCACGTGCAATTATAGACGGATGTGCAATCGTAATGTGTTCAATATTATGCTCTGCAGTCCTCTCCCAGGTAATTATGGGCTCGGTAGATAAGCAGGTAATAGGTATGATAACCTAAATCAGGCATCATGAATGCTCTGTTGGCAGGGTTTCATCTCATGAACTACCAACAATGCCTGCC
>JAXIVJ010010687.1:25000-46259 GCA_036785665.1 Chirona hameri | reverse complement strand
GGTGCTGGGTGGCCGCAGACAGGGTGGGTGGGGGAGGGGTGCTGGGTGGCCGCAGACAGGGTGGGTGGGGGCGAGGGGTGCTGGGGTGGCCGCAGACAGGGTGGAGGGGGGGGGGGGGTGCTGGGTGGCCGCAGACAGGGTGGAGGGGGGGAGGGGTGCTGGGGTGGCCGCAGACAGGGTGGGTGGGGGGAGGGGTGCTGGGTGGCCGCAGACAGGGTGGGGGGAGGGTGCTGGGTGGCCGCAGACAGGGTGGGGGGGGGGGGGGAGAGGGGTGCTGGGTGGCCGCAGACAGGGTGGAGGGGGGGGAGGGGTGCTGGGTGGCCGCAGACAGGGTGGGTGGGGGAGGGGTGCTGGGTGGCCGCAGACAGGGTGGGTGGGGGAGGGGTGCTGGGTGGCCGCAGACAGGGTGGGTGGGGGGAGGGGTGCTGGGTGGGGGAGGGGTGCTGGGTGGCCGCAGACAGGGTGGAGGGGGGGGGGGAGAGGGGTGCTGGGTGGCCGCAGACAGGGTGGATGGGGGGGAGGAGAGGGGTGCTGGGTGGCCGCAGACAGGGTGGGGGGGGGGGGGGGTGCTGGGTGGCCGCAGACAGGGTGGAGGGGGGGGGGGGGAGAGGGGTGCTGGGTGGCCGCAGACAGGGTGGGGGGGGGAGGGGTGCTGGGTGGCCGCAGACAGGGGGGGGGGGGGGGTGCTGGGTGGCCGCAGACAGAGTGCGAGACGGAGCGTCGGACTGACAACATGTCAGGACGTGTTCCGATGTCGACCTCTGGCTCCCAGCGGCCAGCTCACGTGCTGTGATGTCTGCCGCGTGGCTCCCAGCGGCCAGCTCACGTGCTGTGATGTCTGCCGCGTGGCTCCCAGCGGCCAGCTCACGTGCTCTGATGTCTGCCGCGTGGCTCCCAGCGGCCAGCTCACGTGCTGTGATGTCTGCCGCGTGGCTCCCAGCGGCCAGCTCACGTGCTGTGATGTCTGCCGCGTGGCTCCCAGCGGCCAGCTCACGTGCTGTGATGTCGACCTCTGGCTCCCAGCGGCCAGCTCACGTGCTGTGATGTCGACCTCTGGCTCCCAGCGGCCAGCTCACGTGCTGTGATGTCGACCTCTGGCTCCCAGCGGCCAGCTCACGTGCTGTGATGTCGACCTCTGGCTGCCAGCGGCCAGCTCACGTGCTGTGATGTCGACCTCTGGCTCCCAGCGGCCAGCTCACGTGCTGTGATGTCGACCTCTGGCTGCCAGCGGCCAGCTCACGTGCTGTGATGTCGACCTCTGGCTGCCAGCGGCCAGCTCACGTGCTGTGATGTCGACCTCTGGCTCCCAGCGGCCAGCTCACGTGCTGTGATGTCGACCTCTGGCTCCCAGCGGCCAGCTCACGTGCTGTGATGTCTGCCGCGGGGCACGGCGATGCTGTTCTCTTTTTACGGCTTCTTTGCGGGCCGGAAGTCTGGGCGTTTTGTGTATGAATGTATTCCGAACTTTTCGATGGATATCTGTGATCAGAACCCTTCGCTAAGCAACCAGCAGAACTTATATTGAAAGTTTAACATACCGAAAAGCCTGGGCACGGTATCCCTAGTCCCTGCCCAACGACTTCATCTCACAACGGCGGTTGCCACCGACCGCAGGCCATCACATTCGAGTGGACATGCCGAAAGCTGCAATGAGCCAGTAGTGGTTTGTGTTAATTGACGTGCGTTGGTGTGTGACGTTTTTCTCTCTCTCGTGTCACCCGTCCGCCAGATAAGCAGCATGTCCGTGTCACAGTGCTGTTTCGCATACGACAGTTACAGGCCCAGAAGCTACAACGGTGTATGCGTTTTTTTCCACGCCGCCACCCATAGGAATAAGCGACCAAGAGTCTGCCTGTCGATATGTCGGTGTGTGACGGTTCCGTCTTTTGATGTGTCTGTGTGTGACGGTTCTGCCTGTTGATGTGTCTGTGTGTGACGGTTCTGCCTGTTGATGTGTCTGTGTGTGTGTGACGGTTCTGCCTGTTGATGTGTCGTGTTGTGTGACGGTTCTGCCTGTTGATGTGTCTGTGTGTGACGGTTCTGCCTGTTGATGTGTCGGTGTTGTGTGACGGTTCTGCCTGTCGATATGTCGGTGTGTGACGGTTCTGCCTGTTGATGTGTCGGTGTTGTGTGACGGTTCTGCCTGTTGATGTGTCTGTGTGTGACGGTTCTGCCTGTTGATGTGTCGATGTGTGCCGGTTCTGCCTGTTGATGTGTCGGTGTTGTGTGACGGTTCTGCCTGTTGATGTGTCGGTGTTGTGTGACGGTTCTGCCTGTTGATGTGTCGATGTGTGCCGGTTCTGCCTGTTGATGTGTCTGTGTGTGACGGTTCTGCCTGTTGATGTGTCGATGTGTGACGGTTCTGCCTGTTGATGTGTCGATGTGTGCCGGTTCTGCCTGTTGATGTGTCGGTGTGTGACGGTTATGCCTGTTGATGTGTCGATGTGTGCCGGTTCTGCCTGTTGATGTGTCTGTGTGTGCCGGTTATGCCTGTTGATGTGTCGATGTGTGCCGGTTATGCCTGTTGATATGTCGATGTGTGCCGGTTCTGCCTGTTGATGTGTCGATGTGTGCCGGTTATGCCTGTTGATGTGTCGATGTGTGCCGGTTCTGCCTGTTGATGTGTCGATGTGTGCCGGTTCTGCCTGTTGATGTGTCGGTGTTGTGTGACGGTTCTGCCTGTTGATGTGTCTGTGTGACGGTTCTGCCTGTTGATGTGTTGTGTTGTGTGACGGTTCTGCCTGTTGATGTGTTGTGTTGTGTGACGGTTCTGCCTGTTGATGTGTCGATGTGTGCCAGTTCTGCCTGTTGATGTGTCTGTGTGTGATGGTTCTGCCTGTTGATGCGTCGATGTGTGCCGGTTATGCCTGTTGATGTGTCGATGTGTGCCGGTTCTGCCTGTTGATGTGTCGATGTGTGCTGGTTCTGCCTGTTGATGTGTCGATGTGTGACGGTTCTGCCTGTTGATGTGTCTGTGTGTGCCGGTTATGCCTGTTGATGTGTCGATGTGTGCCGGTTCTGCCTGTTGATGTGTCTGTATGTGCCGGTTATGCCTGTTGATGTGTCGATGTGTGCCGGTTATGCCTGTTGATGTGTCGGTGTGTGCCGGTTATGCCTGTTGATGTGTCGATGTATGCCGGTTCTGCCTGTTGATGTGTCTGTGTGTGCCGGTTATGCCTGTTGATGTGTCGATGTGTGCCGGTTATGCCTGTTGATGTGTCGATGTGTGCCGGTTCTGCCTGTTGATGTGTCGATGTGTGCCGGTTATGCCTGTTGATGTGTCGATGTGTGCCGGTTCTGCCTGTTGATGTGTCGATGTGTGCCGGTTCTGCCTGTTGATGTGTCTGTGTGTGCCGGTTATGCCTGTTGATGTGTCGATGTGTGCCGGTTCTGCCTGTTGATGTGTCTGTGTGTGCCGGTTATGCCTGTTGATGTGTCGATGTGTGCCGGTTCTGCCTGTTGATGTGTCTGTGTGTGCCGGTTATGCCTGTTGATGTGTCGATGTGTGCCGGTTATGCCTGTTGATGTGTCGATGTGTGCCGGTTCTGCCTGTTGATGTGTCGATGTGTGCCGGTTATGCCTGTTGATGTGTCGATGTGTGCCGGTTCTGCCTGTTGATGTGTCGATGTGTGCCGGTTCTGCCTGTTGATGTGTCGATGTGTGCCGGTTATGCCTGTTGATGTGTCGATGTGTGCCGGTTCTGCCTGTTGATGTGTCGATGTGTGCCGGTTATGCCTGTTGATGTGTCGATGTGTGCCGGTTATGCCTGTTGATGTGTCGATGTGTGCCGGTTCTGCCTGTTGATGTGTCGATGTGTGCTGGTTCTGCCTGTTGATGTGTCGATGTGTGACGGTTCTGCCTGTTGATGTGTCGATGTGTGCCGGTTATGCCTGTTGATGTGTCGATGTGTGACGGTTCTGCCTGTTGATGTGTCGATGTGTGACGGTTCTGCCTGTTGATGTGTCGATGTGTGCCGGTTATGCCTGTTGATGTGTCGATGTGTGACGGTTCTGCCTGTTGATGTGTCGATGTGTGACGGTTCGGCCTGTTGATGTGTCTGTGTTTGCCGGTTCTGTCTTTCGTTCCTCGCCAGCTAGGTAAGCCGAGTTACTTGTAGTAGCTTGCACTTGTACTTGTAAGCTGAGTTACTGCTAGCTAGGTAAGCTTACTTGTTAGCTGGCGGTATCGGTTTGCTGTCGGTGTGTGTGTGTGTGTGTGTGTGTGTGTGTGTGTGTGTGTGTGTGTGTGTGTGTGTGTGTGTGTGTGTGTGTGTGTGTGTGTGTGTGTGTGTGTGTGTGTGTGTGTGTGTGTGTGTGTGTGTGTGTGTGTGTGTGTGTGTGTGTGTGTGTGTGTGTGTGTGTGTGTGTGTGTGTGTGTGTGTGTGTGTGTGTGTGTGTGTGTGTGTGTGTGTGTGTGTGTGTGTGTGTGTGTGTGTGTGTGTGTGTGTGTGTGTGTGTGTGTGTGTGTGTGTGTGTGTGTGTGTGTGTGTGTGTGTGTGTGTGTGTGTGTGTGTGTGTGTGTGTGTGTGTGTGTGTGTGTGTGTGTGTGTGTGTGTGTGTGTGTGTGTGTGTGTGTGTGTGTGTGTGTGTGTGTGTGTGTGTGTGTGTGTGTGTGTGTGTGTGTGTGTGTGTGTGTGTGTGTGTGTGTGTGTGTGTGTGTGTGTGTGTGTGTGTGTGTGTGTGTGTGTGTGTGTGTGTGTGTGTGTGTGTGTGTGTGTGTGTGTGTGTGTGTGTGTGTGTGTGTGTGTGTGTGTGTGTGTGTGTGTGTGTGTGTGTGTGTGTGTGTGTGTGTGTGTGTGTGTGTGTGTGTGTGTGTGTGTGTGTGCCAGTGTGCCAGTGTGCCAGTGTGCCAGTGTGCCAGTGTGCCAGTGTGCCAGTGTGCCAGTGTGCCAGTGTGCCAGTGTGCCAGTGTGCCAGTGTGCCAGTGTGCCAGTGTGCCAGTGTGCCAGTGTGCCAGTGTGCCAGTGTGCCAGTGTGCCAGTGTGCCAGTGTGCCAGTGTGCCAGTGTGCCAGTGTGCCAGTGTGCCAGTGTGCCAGTGTGCCAGTGTGCCAGTGTGCCAGTGTGCCAGTGTGCCAGTGTGCCAGTGTGCCAGTGTGCCAGTGTGCCAGTGTGCCAGTGTGCCAGTGTGCCAGTGTGCCAGTGTGCCAGTGTGCCAGTGTGCCAGTGTGCCAGTGTGCCAGTGTGCCAGTGTGCCAGTGTGCCAGTGTGCCAGTGTGCCAGTGTGCCAGTGTGCCAGTGTGCCAGTGTGCCAGTGTGCCAGTGTGCCAGTGTGCCAGTGTGCCAGTGTGCCAGTGTGCCAGTGTGCCAGTGTGCCAGTGTGCCAGTGTGCCAGTGTGCCAGTGTGCCAGTGTGCCAGTGTGCCAGTGTGCCAGTGTGCCAGTGTGCCAGTGTGCCAGTGTGCCAGTGTGCCAGTGTGCCAGTGTGCCAGTGTGCCAGTGTGCCAGTGTGCCAGTGTGCCAGTGTGCCAGTGTGCCAGTGTGCCAGTGTGCCAGTGTGCCAGTGTGCCAGTGTGCCAGTGTGCCAGTGTGCCAGTGTGCCAGTGTGCCAGTGTGCCAGTGTGCCAGTGTGCCAGTGTGCCAGTGTGCCAGTGTGCCAGTGTGCCAGTGTGCCAGTGTGCCAGTGTGCCAGTGTGCCAGTGTGCCAGTGTGCCAGTGTGCCAGTGTGCCAGTGTGC
The DNA here is from genome assembly GCA_036785665.1 of Chirona hameri. Taxonomy (NCBI): domain Eukaryota; kingdom Metazoa; phylum Arthropoda; class Thecostraca; order Balanomorpha; family Balanidae; genus Chirona; species Chirona hameri. Next base: position 40,586 of record JAXIVJ010010687.1, on the reverse strand, counting down.
CAGTGTGCCAGTGTGCCAGTGTGCCAGTGTGCCAGTGTGCCAGTGTGCCAGTGTGCCAGTGTGCCAGTGTGCCAGTGTGCCAGTGTGCCAGTGTGCCAGTGTGCCAGTGTGCCAGTGTGCCAGTGTGCCAGTGTGCCAGTGTGCCAGTGTGCCAGTGTGCCAGTGTGCCAGTGTGCCAGTGTGCCAGTGTGCCAGTGTGCCAGTGTGCCAGTGTGCCAGTGTGCCAGTGTGCCAGTGTGCCAGTGTGCCAGTGTGCCAGTGTGCCAGTGTGCCAGTGTGCCAGTGTGCCAGTGTGCCAGTGTGCCAGTGTGCCAGTGTGCCAGTGTGTGACTGTTCTATCTATCATAACCCCCCCTCCCCCCGCCTCCCCGTTCCTCGTCCGCCAGGTAAGCTGTGTCCGCGGCTGATTGACCTGGACATCAGCTGCCTGAGGATGTCGTTCCGCTTCCTGGAGAACCTCTGCCGAAACTGTCCCCGCCTGCAGCGCATCAACGTGCCGCAGTTCAACTTCAAGGAACAGAATCTGGAGGTGCTGCTCAAGTAAGTCCGCGCTTCGGGCATGCGTGAAGCTCGGCGCGCGGGTGGTGACATTACATGGCCGCTGTTGGTATTTTGAGCTCGGCGACAGCAGGTAGTAGGCTAGTTTTGTATTAGCAGTTAGCTGTTTTTTTTTAAATTTAAATTAAAATTTTAATGTAACCAATCATACATGTTGCTTGTTGTTGGCGTTTCTTTTCTTGGTCAGAATGCTTACCTGATGTTGAACAAAGGATTGTATGATGGGCATAAAAAAGAAGAGCATGATTTTAAAGTGCAAGTCCCACATTTTCTGAAAAATTAGAATATCAGGTTCCACTGTTAACACTTGTTGCAACACTTGTAACACTGTTGTTGTGACACTAACACTTGTAACACTTGTTAATTCCTTATTGTGACAGGTACCTGCCAGAACTCCCTTTCTATCCTGTAGGTGCCTGAAAGGTTCCTGCAGATCTCTGGCGGATCCCTCTCCATCTCATTAAGTACTGAACAGTGAACAGGTACCTGACATATTTCCACCTCTGTTGCAGGTACCTGACAGATTTGCGCATCCTCGAGTTGGTCTCCACGGGCGTGACGGGCGACTGCTTCAGTCTGCTGCCGGCCTCGGTGCGCAAGGTCACGCTACGAGCCTGCCCGCGCATCCGCGAGCACAACTTCTGCCTGGTGGGCGACCGCTGCCCCCAGCTGGAGGAGCTCTGTCTCAGCAAGACTCGTGTCACGTCTCACGATATCAAACACATCGCAGCCAGGTACGGCGGCACGCTCGTGGGATGCGCGCTCTCTCTCTCTCTCTCTCGCCAAGGTGTCGAAACTGTGCCCTTTGGAAGGTGTGCGTGTGTGTTTATTGAGGTTGAAATTGATGCAGAGATGTCGGAATTAGCTTATCGAAATAGTCTTATCACTCACGTATTCTGTTGTCAACTCAGGTCGCGTGTTGTCATCTCTGCTGGTGTGCGTAGTTATCTTCTGTGCTGATGTGTTCTGCCCTCAGTTCTGTTGTCAACTCAGGTCGCGTGTTGCCAACTCAGGTCGCGTGTTGCCATCTCTGCTGGTGTGCGTAGTTATCTTCTGTGCTGATGTGTTCTGCCCTCAGTTCTGTTGTCAACTCAGGTCGCGTGTTGTCATCTCTGCTGGTGTGCGTAGTTATCTTCTGTGCTGATGTGTTCTGCCCTCAGTTCTGTTGTCAACTCAGGTCGCGTGTTGTCATCTCTGCTGGTGTGCGTAGTTATCTTCTGTGCTGTTGTGTTCTGCCCTCAGTTCTGTTGTCAACTCAGGTCGCGTGCTGCCATCTCTGCTGGTGTGCGTAGTTATCTTCTGTGCTGATGTGTTCTGCCCTCAGTTCTGTTGTCAACTCAGGTCGCGTGTTGCCATCTCTGCTGGTGTGCGTAGTTATCTTCTGTGCTGATGTGTTCTGCCCTCAGTTCTGTTGTCAACTCAGGTCGCGTGTTGTCATCTCTGCTGGTGTGCGTAGTTATCTTCTGTGCTGATGTGTTCTGCCCTCAGTTCTGTTGTCAACTCAGGTCGCGTGCTGCCATCTCTGCTGGTGTGCGTAGTTATCTTCTGTGCTGATGTGTTCTGCCCTCAGTTCTGTTGTCAACTCAGGTCGCGTGTTGTCATCTCTGTGCTGGTGTGCGTAGTTATCTTCTGTGCTGATGTGTTCTGCCCTCAGTTCTGTTGTCAACTCAGGTCGCGTGTTGTCATCTCTGCTGGTGTGCGTAGTTATCTTCTGGGCTGATGTGTTCTGCCCTCAGTTCTGTTGTAAACTCAGGTCGCGTGTTGCCATCTCTGCTGGTGTGCGTAGTTATCTTCTGTGCTGTTGTGTTCTGCCCTCAGTTCTGTTGTCAACTCAGGTCGCGTGCTGCCATCTCTGCTGGTGTGCGTAGTTATCTTCTGTGCTGATGTGTTCTGCCCTCAGTTCTGTTGTCAACTCAGGTCGCGTGCTGCCATCTCTGCTGGTGTGCGTAGTTATCTTCTGTGCTGATGTGTTCTGCCCTCAGTTCTGTTGTCAACTCAGGTCGCGTGTTGTCATCTCTGCTGGTGTGCGTAGTTATCTTCTGTGCTGATGTGTTCTGCCCTCAGTTCTGCTAACGTTTGTAGCGCTCAGTACTAACATGAGCTGCCCTCGGTTCTACCATGTGCTCCCTCAGTACCGCGAGCTGCCCATACTCTGACGTGTGCTGCCCTCTGTACTAACATTGGCCGCCCCCGTCTGAGCTGCCAGGTGTCGCCAGCTGCGTCACCTGGACATCAGCGGCTGTAACCTGGTGCACCCGGAGGAGTTTCTGGAGCTGCTGCCCAGCATCACCTCGCTGTCTGCCGGAGCGTGCGCCAACGTCAACAAGAACACGTTCCGCGCTCTGGTCAGCTTCTGCACCAAACTGGAGCGACTCGACCTCAGAGGTATGGCTGGTGGACGGTTGGAGCTTATGGTCGTAGGGAATGGCTCAAGTTCCTGGTGTTTCGTGGTCATAATTTTTTACTTGTAAAGGTGCTGCAGATCTGTCATTCACGCCTGTAACTTAGTGTCTGTCTTGGATCTGTCATGTCTGTTTGCGGCTGGCCGAACCTGTCTGGCATGCCTGCTGACGACTCTCGGACCTAGCTGTCCTGTCTTTCCATTGCTGTCTCGGACATAGCTGCTGATCGTGTCTACTGACCATCGTCTGTGGTCAGTAGGTCAATCAGTATCGTCTGTGACCTGTCTCCGTCCCTCCGTCAGTCAGTATCGTCTGTCTCCGTCCCTCCGTCAGTCAGTATCGTCTGTCTCCGTCCCTCCGTCAGTCAGTATCGCCTGTCTCCGTCCCTCCGTCAGTCAGTATCGCCTGTCTCCGTCCCTCCGGTCACTACCCTACCATCCTCTGATCTATCGTCTGTGACGTCGTATGTCTGTCTCCGTCCCTCCGGTCACTACCCTACCATCCTCTGATCTATCGTCTGTGACTTATGTCTGTCTCCGTCCCTCCGGTCACTACCCTACCATCCTCTGATCTATCGTCTGTGACGTATTATGCCTGTCTCCGTCCCTCCGGTCACTATCCTACCATCCTCTGATTTATCTCGTGACGTCGTATGTCTGTCTCCGTCCCTCCGGCCACTACCCTACCATCCTCTGATCTATCTCGTGACGTATTATGTCTGTCTCCGTCCCTCCGGTCACTACCCTACCATCCTCTGATCTATCTCGTGACGTATTATGTCTGTCTCCGTCCCTCCGGTCACTACCCTACCATCCTCTGATCTATCGTCTGTGACGTATTATGTATGTCTCCGTCCCTCCGGTCACTACCCTACCATCCTCTGATCTATCTCGTGACGTCGTATGTCTGTCTCCGTCCCTCTGACCACTACCCTACCATCCTCTGATCTATCTCGTGACGTATTATGTCTGTCTCCGTCCCTCCGGTCACTACCCTACCATCCTCTGATCTATCTCGTGACGTATGTCTGCCTCCGTCCCTCCGGTCACTACCCTACCATCCTCTGATCTATCGTCTGTGACGTATTATGTCTGTCTCCGTCCCTCCGGTCACTACCCTACCATCCTCTGCTCCATCTTGTGACGTCGTATGTCTGTCTCCGTCCCTCCGGTCACTACCCTACCATCCTCTGATCTATCTCGTGACGTATGTCTGTTTCCGTCCCTCCGGTCACTACCCTACCATCCTCTGATCTATCTCGTGACGTATGTCTGTCTCCGTCCCTCCGGTCACTACCCTACCATCCTCTGATCTATCTCGTGACGTATGTCTGTCTCCGTCCCTCCGGTCACTACCCTACCATCCTCTGATATATCGTCTGTGACGTAGTATGTCTGTCTCCGTCCCTCCGGTCACTACCCTACCATCCTCTGATCTATCTCGTGACGTATGTATGTCTCCGTCCCTCCGGTCACTACCCTACCATCCTCTGATCTATCTCGTGACGTATGTCTGTCTCCGTCCCTCCGGTCACTACCCTACCATCCTCTGATCTATCTCGTGACGTCGTATGTCTGTCTCCGTCCCTCCGGTCACTACCCTACCATCCTCTGATCTATCGTCTGTGACGTATTATGTCTGTTTCCGTCCCTCCGGTCACTACCCTACCATCCTCTGATCTATCTCGTGACGTCGTATGTCTGTCTCCGTCCCTCCGGCCACTACCCTACCATCCTCTGATCTATCGTCTGTGACGTATTATGTCTGTCTCCGTCCCCCCGGTCACTACCCTACCATCCTCTGATCTATCTCGTGACGTCGTATGGCTGTCTCCGTCCCTCCCGTCACTACCCTATTATCCTCTGATCTATCTCGTGGCGTTGTATGTCTGTCTCCGTCCCTCCGGTCACTACCCTACCATCCTCTGATCTATCTCGTGACGTCGTATGTCTGTCTCCGTCCCTCCGGTCACTACCCTACCATCCTCTGATCTATCTCGTGACGTATTATGTCTGTCTCAGTCCCTCCGGTCACTACCCTACCATCCTCTGATCTATCTCGTGACGTCGTATGTCTGTCTCCGTCCCTCCGGTCACTACCCTGCCATCCTCTGATATATCTCGTGACGTCGTATGTCTGTCTCCGTCCCTCCGGTCACTACCCTACCATCCTCTGATCTATCGTCTGTGACGTATTCTGTCTGTCTCCGTCCCTCCGGTCACTACCCTACCATCCTCTGATCTATCGTCTGTGACGTATTCTGTCTGTCTCCGTCCCTCCGGTCACTACCCTACCATCCTCTGATCTATCTGTGACGTATTATGTCTGTCTCCGTCCCTCCGGTCACTACCCTACCATCCTCTGATCTATCTCGTGACGTCGTATGTCTGTCTCCGTCCCTCTGGCCACTGTCCTACCATCCTCTGATCTATCTCGTGACGTATTATGTCTGTCTCCGTCCCTCCGGTCACTACCCTACCATCCTCTGATCTATCTCGTGACGTATGTCTGCCTCCGTCCCTCCGGTCACTACCCTACCATCCTCTGATCTATCGTCTGTGACGTATTATGTCTGTCTCCGTCCCTCCGGTCACTACCCTACCATCCTCTGATCTATCTTGTGACGTCGTATGTCTGTCTCCGTCCCTCCGGTCACTACCCTACCATCCTCTGATCTATCTCGTGACGTATGTCCGTCTCCGTCCCTCCGGTCACTACCCTACCATCCTCTGATATATCGCCTGTGACGTATGTCTGTCTCCGTCCCTCCGGTCACTACCCTACCATCCTCTGATCTATCGTCTGTGACGTATTATGCCTGTCTCCGTCCCTCCGGTCACTACCCTACCATCCTCTGATCTATCTCGTGACGTCGTATGTCTGTCTCCGTCCCTCCGGTCACTACCCTACCATCCTCTGATCTATCTCGTGACGTATGTCTGTCTCCGTCCCTCCGGTCACTACCCTGCCATCCTCTGATCTATCTCGTGACGTATGTCTGTCTCCGTCCCTCCGGTCACTACCCTACCATCCTCTGATCTATCGTCTGTGACGTATGTCTGTCTCCGTCCCTCCGGTCACTACCCTACCATCCTCTGATCTATCGTCTGTGACGTATGTCTGTCTCCGTCCCTCCGGTCACTACCCTACCATCCTCTGATCTATCGTCTGTGACGTATTATGTCTGTCTCCGTCCCTCCGGTCACTACCCTACCATCCTCTGATCTATCGTCTGTGACGTATGTCTGTCTCCGTCCCTCCGGTCACTACCCTACCATCCTCTGATCTATCTCGTGACGTCGTATGTCTGTCTCCGTCCCTCGGGTCACTACCCTACCATCCCCTGATCTATCTCGTGACGTATTATGTCTGTCTCCGTCCCTCCGGTCACTACCCTACCATCCTCTGATATATCGTCTGTGACGTCGTATGTCTGTCTCCGTCCCTCCGGTCACTGCCCTACCATCCTCTGATCTATCGTCTGTGACGTATTATGTCTGTCTCCGTCCCTCCGGTCACTACCCTACCATCCTCTGATCTATGTCGTGACGTATTATGTCTGTCTCCGTCCCTCCGGTCACTACCCTACCATCCTCTGATCTATCGTCTGTGACGTATTATGTCTGTCTCCGTCCCTCCGGTCACTACCCTACCATCCTCTGATCTATCTCGTGACGTATTATGTCTGTCTCCGTCCCTCCGGTCACTACCCTACCATCCTCTGATCTATCGTCTGTGACGTATTATGGCTGTCTCCGTCCCTCCGGTCACTACCCTACCATCCTCTGATCTATCTCGTGACGTATGTCTGTCTCCGTCCCTCCGGTCACTACCCTACCATCCTCTGATCTATCGTCTGTGACGTATTATGTCTGTCTCCGTCCCTCCGGTCACTACCCTACCATCCTCTGATCTATCGTCTGTGACGTATGTCTGTCTCCGTCCCTCCGGTCACTACCCTACCATCCTCTGATCTATCTCGTGACGTATTATGTCTGTCTCCGTCCCTCCGGTCACTACCCTACCATCCTCTGATCTATCGTCTGTGACTTATTCTGTCTGTCTCCGTCCCTCCGGTCACTACCCTACCATCCTCTGATCTATCTCGCGACGTATGTCTGTCTCCGTCCCTCCGGTCACTACCCTACCATCCTCTGATCTATCGTCTGTGACGTATTCTGTTTGTCTCCGTCCCTCCGGTCACTACCCTACCATCCTCTGATCTATTTCGTGACGTATTATGTCTGTCTCCGTCCCTCCGGTCACTACCCTACCATCCTCTGATCTGTCTCGTGACATATTATGTCTGTCTCCGTCCCTCCGGTCACTACCCTACCATCCTCTGATCTATCGTCTGTGACGTATTATGTCTGTCTCCGTCCCTCCGGTCACTGCCCTACCATCCTCTGATCTATCGTCTGTCCCTGCGGCCACTACCCTACCATCCTCTGATCTATCTCGTGACGTCGTATGTCTGTCTCCGTCCCTCCGGTCACTACCCTACCATCCTCTGATCTATCGTCTGTGACGTCGTATGGCTGTCTCCGTCCCTCCGGTCACTACCCTATTATCCTCTGATCTATCTCGTGGCGTTGTATGTCTGTCTCCGTCCCTCCGGTCACTACCCTACCATCCTCTGATCTATCTCGTGACGTCGTATGTCTGTCTCCGTCCCTCCGGCCACTACCCTACCATCCTCTGATCTATCGTCTGTAACGTATTATGTCTGTCTCCGTCCCTCCGGTCACTACCCTACCATCCTCTGATCTATCTCGTGACGTCGTATGTCTGTCTCCGTCCCTCCGGTCACTACCCTACCATCCTCTGATCTATCTCGTGACGTCGTATGTCTGTCTCCGTCCCTCCGGTCACTACCCTACCATCCTCTGATCTATCTCGTGACGTATTATGTCTGTCTCCGTCCCTCCGGTCACTACCTACCATCCTCTGATCTATTTCGTGACGTCGTATGTCTGTCTCCGTCCCTCCGGTCACTACCATACCATCGGGCATATGTATGTGTGTATTCCTCCATCCGCCGACTTTTCATCTGACATCTGTGATCTGTGAATGACATCTGCCATCTGTATGTTCCCTCAGGCTCTATGACCTAACAGGGAACGTTGACCTAACATGTCCGATGTCTGTCCTCTCTCTGCCATCTGTATGTCCCCTCAGGCTCTATGACCTAACAGGGAACGTTGACCTAACATGTCCGTTGTCTGTCCTCTCGTCTGCCATCTGTATCTACCTGTGCCTGTCTGTGCCGCAGGCGGGCCATCCTACCGTAACGTGCCGTCGGACGGTCTGCAGCTGCTGCACCGGCTACCGCAGCTCCACTGGCTCGACCTCAGCTACCAGAGCGAGGTCTCGGACGAGGTCCTGCACAGCCTCTCCCGCGCGCCCCGCCTCGCCACCCTCCTGCTCAGAGAAAACTACAGCAGCTACAGTGCCCGGTCACCGTTCACCGAGAAGGGACTCATGGAGTGAGTATAGGGCATTACAAAGAAGGGGCTTGTGGAGTGTTTGTGCGTGGGGGAGGTTGTGTTCGGGTGTCATCTGATGGTTGTGTTCGGGTGTGGCGCTGTCGCTGCTTGTGTGTGTGTGTGTGTGTGTGTGTGTGTGTGTGTGTGTGTGTGTGTGTGTGTGTGTGTGTGTGTGTGTGTGTGTGTGTGTGTGTGTGTGTGTGTGTGTGTGTGTGTGTGTGTGTGTGTGTGTGTGTGTGTGTGTGTGTGTGTGTGTGTGTGTGTGTGTGTGTGTGTGTGTGTGTGTGTGTGTGTGTGTGTGTGTGTGTGTGTGTGTGTGTGTGTGTGTGTGTGTGTGTGTGTGTGTGTGTGTGTGTGTGTGTGTGTGTGTGTGTGTGTGTGTGTGTGTGTGTGTGTGTGTGTGTGTGTGTGTGTGTGTGTGTGTGTGTGTGTGTGTGTGTGTGTGTGTGTGTGTGTGTGTGTGTGTGTGTGTGTGTGTGTGTGTGTGTGTGTGTGTGTGTGTGTGTGTGTGTGTGTGTGTGTGTGTGTGTGTGTGTGTGTGTGTGTGTGTGTGTGTGTGTGTGTGTGTGTGTGTGTGTGTGTGTGTGTGTGTGTGTGTGTGTGTGTGTGTGTGTGTGTGTGTGTGTGTGTGTGTGTGTGTGTGTGTGTGTGTGTGTGTGTGTGTGTGTGTGTGTGTGTGTGTGTGTGTGTGTGTGTGTGTGTGTGTGTGTGTGTGTGTGTGTGTGTGTGTGTGTGTGTGTGTGTGTGTGTGTGTGTGTGTGTGTGTGTGTGTGTGTGTGTGTGTGTGTGTGTGTGTGTGTGTGTGTGTGTGTGTGTGTGTGTGTGTGTGTGTGTGTGTGTGTGTGTGTGTGTGTGTGTGTGTGTGTGTGTGTGTGTGTGTGTGTGTGTGTGTGTGTGTGTGTGTGTGTGTGTGTGTGTGTGTGTGTGTGTGTGTGTGTGTGTGTGTGTGTGTGTGTGTGTGTGTGTGTGTGTGTGTGTGTGTGTGTGTGTGTGTGTGTGTGTGTGTGTGTGTGTGTGTGTGTGTGTGTGTGTGTGTGTGTGTGTGTGTGTGTGTGTGTGTGTGTGTGTGTGTGTGTGTGTGTGTGTGTGTGTGTGTGTGTGTGTGTGTGTGTGTGTGTGTGTGTGTGTGTGTGTGTGTGTGTGTGTGTGTGTGTGTGTGTGTGTGTGTGTGTGTGTGTGTGTGTGTGTGTGTGTGTGTGTGTGTGTGTGTGTGTGTGTGTGTGTGTGTGTGTCATCCATATCACGTTGTCTTCGAATGTGGCGATTTGTTTTGTGATTGAAGGAATGCCGCTTCCAGCTCCCTTTTGGGTGTACAGGTTGGATCACAGATAGAGGTGTGTTTTGAGTATTCAAAACCGCGTGACCGCTGTACGTTACAGAGACGTTTGTTACATTACCTACACTTGTGCTGCCGAAACACCGCTTAACACCAATAATCATTACTATCCTCATAACAGGAAGTCGCTGTTCCGTGGATCGTGTTTACTTTTGACCCTGCGTGCCCGTCTGGACAAATGACGGGCCTGTGTTGACGGTATCCATTTGGTCGTGCCACCCTGTGTTAAACCGTACCGAAGACTGGACTGGCCTGTGTTGACGGTATCCATTTGGCCGCGTCACCCTGTGTTAAACCGTACCAAAGACTGGACTGGACTGTGTTGACGTTATCCATTTGGCCGTGTCGTCCTGTGTTAAACCATACCAAAGACTGGACTGGCCTGTGTTGACGGTATCCATTTGGCCGTGTCACCCTGTGTTAAACCGTACCAAAGACTGGACTGGCCTGTGTTGATGGTATCCATTTGGCCGTGTCGTCCTGTGTTAAACCGTACCAAAGACTGGACTGGCCTGTGTTGACGGTATCCATTTGGCCGTGTCACCCTGTGTTAAACCGTACCAAAGACTGGACTGGCCTATATTGACGTTATCCATTTGGCCGTGTCACCCTGTGTTAAACCGTATCAAAGACTGGACTGGCCTGTGTTGACGGTATTTATTTGGCCGTGTCACCCTGTGTTAAACCGTACCAAAGACTGGACTGGCCTGTGTTGACGGTATCCATTTGGCCGTGTCGTCCTGTGTTAAACCGTACCAAATACTGGACTGGCCTGTGTTGACGGTATCCATTTGGCCGTGTCGTCCTGTGTTAAACCGTACCAAATACTGGACTGGCCTGTGTTGACGGTATCCATTTGGCCGTGTCGTCCTGTGTTAAACCGTACCAAAGACTGGACTGGCCTGTGCTGACGGTATCCATTTGGCCGTGTCACCCTGTGTTAAACCGTACCAAAGGCTTGACGTGACTTTAATTGACCTTTCTTGACTGTGTTAAGCCTCCCACTTTGCCCTGTACTAACGGGCGCCGTGTGTCTTGTCTACCTGCAGTCTGGCGGTATCGTGTCGCTCTCTGAGCTCTCTGGACGTCAGCTGCGTGCAGGGCATCACGCGCCAGCTGTACGACTCTCTCCTCACCTCCCTGCCGGCCTCGCGGCGCCTCTCGCTGATCGTCGGCGGCACCGAGCTGGAGGGCATCGGAGGTGGCGACCAGGCCGCCGCTGGGCCCGTGCTGCTCTCCCAGGGGGGACCTGCACTCGACTACCAGCACGTGATGAGAGACGACCCGTGGAGCGATGACTCCGACTCTGAGGGGCCAGATGAAGAGAGGTTCGCGGATGTGTTTATCGATTGGCTGTGGCTAAATAATGCTCTGTGGGCGGTCTGAACCGGCCAACGTCGTGGGCGGCTGTGGCGACGGCGGCAGCGCTGGCTGTGGCTGCCTCTGGCTGTTTCTTGGTTCTTCCGCTGGAAAGGCTAAGAAGACGGCGGTGGTCTTCGCAAGGTCTCTTGGTGGTCGCTTCGTTGGAAATCGTAACCGCAGATCGTCGTGCGCGCTTGCCAGAGCCAACAGTGGCATGTGGTGCGAGGACTGGAGCGCTGTGGAAACTGGGGACAGCCGGCAGGGACGACAAGACGCGATGGGAGCCGCCCAGTCGGGGAAGAGACGTGAAGAGAGGTCGTCAGCGGTGCCGGGGTGGCGAGACACCGGGACAAGCGATCGCCGGCTCTGAGCTCGCTGGAAAGAGAGCGCGCCCTTCGAAAGCTGACCGAACATGAAGAGCTAAGCTCAGAGACAGAACTAGCCTCGAAGTGGCGCTGAGTTCGGCTGGGTCGACTACCTAGCTTTCGAAGGGCACGTTCGCTTTGCAGACGTGAATTATGTGGCAACATCTACGTATATGCTCTGTGGGCAGTCTGTGGGACCCACGGCTGTCCGTTGGACGTGAAAGTGATAACCAGAAAGGCTTTGGACCAGATGGAACTCAGAGGGCAGCGTGAATAGTCAGTGAAGCGAGCAGCTCAGTATGCGAGTTGGAGGCACGGTCCCTTCTAGCGGGTTGAGCTGCCGTTGGGCCGACCGAGGGGAGGGTGGAGTCAGTGAGGACTGGTTACCGCTCCTCGTGTGTGTGTGTGTGTGTGTGTGTGTGTGTGTGTGTGTGTGTGTGTGTGTGTGTGTGTGTGTGTGTGTGTGTGTGTGTGTGTGTGTGTGTGTGTGTGTGTGTGTGTGTGTGTGTGTGTGTGTGTGTGTGTGTGTGTGTGTGTGTGTGTGTGTGTGTGTGTGTGTGTGTGTGTGTGTGTGTGTGTGTGTGTGTGTGTGTGTGTGTGTGTGTGTGTGTGTGTGTGTGTGTGTGTGTGTGTGTGTGTGTGTGTGTGTGTGTGTGTGTGTGTGTGTGTGTGTGTGTGTGTGTGTGTGTGTGTGTGTGTGTGTGTGTGTGTGTGTGTGTGTGTGTGTGTGTGTGTGTGTGTGTGTGTGTGTGTGTGTGTGTGTGTGTGTGTGTGTGTGTGTGTGTGTGTGTGTGTGTGTGTGTGTGTGTGTGTGTGTGTGTGTGTGTGTGTGTGTGTGTGTGTGTGTGTGTGTGTGTGTGTGTGTGTGTGTGTGTGTGTGTGTGTGTGTGTGTGTGTGTGTGTGTGTGTGTGTGTGTGTGTGTGTGTGTGTGTGTGTGTGTGTGTGTGTGTGTGTGTGTGTGTGTGTGTGTGTGTGTGTGTGTGTGTGTGTGTGTGTGTGTGTGTGTGTGTGTGTGTGTGTGTGTGTGTGTGTGTGTGTGTGTGTGTGTGTGTGTGTGTGTGTGTGTGTGTGTGTGTGTGTGTGTGTGTGTGTGTGTGTGTGTGTGTGTGTGTGTGTGTGTGTGTGTGTGTGTGTGTGTGTGTGTGTGTGTGTGTGTGTGTGTGTGTGTGTGTGTGTGTGTGTGTGTGTGTGTGTGTGTGTGTGTGTGTGTGTGTGTGTGTGTGTGTGTGTGTGTGTGTGTGTGTGTGTGTGTGTGTGTGTGTGTGTGTGTGTGTGTGTGTGTGTGTGTGTGTGTGTGTGTGTGTGTGTGTGTGTGTGTGTGTGTGTGTGTGTGTGTGTGTGTGTGTGTGTGTGTGTGTGTGTGTGTGTGTGTGTGTGTGTGTGTGTGTGTGTGTGTGTGTGTGTGTGTGTGTGTGTGTGTGACGTTCTTGGGGGCGTTCAATCCAGAGTTTTTATTGTCACCGCTCGGTGCCAGGGGTCAGTGTGCGCCTAAGTCGCTGTGCGCTGTGCTATTTATGTATACCGGTGTCGCTCCGTTGTGCGTTGGCTTTGCGTTTCAGACGGTGTGGCGATGTGTCTTCTGTGTGTATGTGGTTCCTCCCGATCGGAGGGGCGATCCGATGGTGCATATATCGGGCGGCTATATCTGCACCGTGAATTAATTTACGGAATATCTGTTGATTTTGTGTGCCGGCGCGTGACATGTATATTGAGGTACTGTTGGTGGAAGCGGTTAGATACAGAGTATCGCATTTCCAGCTCCGGTGTGGACTCGCTGGCCCCGGCAGATGTGTGTTGGTATGAACTGTCGGGAGCTATGCATTTATTTACCACAGTCTTTGTGCTTGCTGTGAGGTATCCCACCGCTACGTTCGCATTCAGACTTCTAAAGAGCATTTGTTGAGTTGTTTTATGACATTTTGTTAAGTAAAATACAAGTTTCTGCAGTTCCTCATCGTTCGTGTTCGAGATCGCTGGTGACATACGCCGCGTATTCGATAACGAAACGAGGGGCACTTACCTGCCGTGGACATTGGACAAGGACGCAGGAACCGCGGGGGCAGCGGGGCAGCTGCCCCCGCAACTTTTTTTTTAGCGGGGGCGCCCCCCCCCCCCAACTTTGAGAATATTTATATTTTCATCTGCAGCATGCCACTGACCTTTACAAATAACCATATCTAGGTGAGAAATACTTTGGAAGGAAAAATCTCTGAATTTATTGGATCAGTAATTTAAGTCATCTTTTCAGTCGCACCCGAGACCTTTCAGTCATTTTGAAGACAACAATTTGAATTGGTGATATTTCAGTAAATCTGGTGGGGCGGTGGTGGCGGCAATGTCGCGGTCGCCATTTACGGTTCAAGTTCGAATCGGTCCGGAAAATATGACAGCTTTGATGACGTCACCAAATTTGGTGCTTAGCGTTTCGTGATCATGATTGGAATCGCGATGGCGATTTTTTTTCCCGACCCGGCGGAGCGCTTCGTCAAGTTGATTTTTCTAGAGCCGCAGCGAATCGAGTGCAAAGGCGGATCCAACGGGGAGGGGGGGGGGGGGTGGGGGGACAACGGGGCCATTCCCCCCAAGCTGATCAAGGGGGGAACTATGCCCCCCCCCAAGACGTGAAGTCTAATACATGCTATACAGTTGCTGACGGACTGAACGATGAGCCCTCCCCCACCCCGGTCAATAATTTTTTGCTGACGGCTGACGGTCTGCTACCCCCCCGTCAATAACTTTTCGCTGAATCCTGCCACCTCCACTTGAACATAGTTGCTGTGTTCCTGGCCGAAGATATCCATCAAAGAATCGCTCACTATAGTTACGTAAGCGTATAACGACAGCTGCAACGATTAGCAGACACACACAGCGGACAGTTATATAAGCCCCACAAAAGGCATTTTGTCGCCACGGCCCATGCCAGCCTGCTCTACCGGACTGACTAGCAATCGCTCCGCCTATATTTGCTTTGGCCACCATTCTTGTGCAGTGTGCACGGAGTCCGGTTGCCTGGTGAAAGAGTGCACTAGCAAACCGCATGCACTGCCTGGTAGTAATTTGTAGACAGACTGACGGTACGAATTAACACACGCACGGCGCCTGCAATAGTGCACTTCTTACGACTTGTCTGGGGGGGGGGGGGCAGTTTTGACAATTTTCAATACCAACACTATGACGTCGACAGCCAAAGTCGACCTAAACGCCCGGTTACTGGGTCAATGGCCAATTTAACCACCCGAACTTAGAAGTGACCGCCGTTCTGATACTTCACCTTACTTTGTGAATAGCCTCACTGTATCTCCGTATTATTTCGCGCCGAACGGAGAAACTTCTGGCTACCACGCGATTCGAACCAAGAACCTCCGTATAACGCTATGACGCTTTGACCAACTAGGCTAACCGATTTGTTTTGCCGCGTTACCTGAGTAGCATTTACCGGATGACCGTCACATTAGCGAACAAACGTTCCGACTCGCTGATTGGCCGGCCGGCGGACCTGTCACGTGACCGGTCAGACTGGGTCGGCGTGGAGTGAACGGGTCAACTGTCCTCTAGCAACCCAGGCGGGCGCGGCAAGCCGCCGTCTTGAAAACGGTACGTCAGCTGATGATTTGACGTTCGTACCCCAGCTGAGCTGACCTCAGTCAACACCAGCTGAGCTGACCCCAGCTGACCTGACCCAGCTGACCCCAGCTGACTTCAGCTGACCTGTCCCCAGCTGACTTGACCCGAGCTGACCCCAGCTGACCTGACCCAGCTGACCCCATCTGACTTGACCCAGCTGACCCCAGCTGACTTCAGCTGACCTGACCCCAGATGACTTAACCCCAGCTGACCTGACCGAGCTGACCCCAGCTGAGCTGACCCCAGCTGACCTGACCCCAGCTGACCTAACCCCAACTGACCTGACCCAGCTGAGCTGACCCGGCTAACCGAGGCTGTCGGACTATCTTTGCCCCACCGTGCCATTGAGACCGTTCTGCATGGCGGCCACCGTCCCCCACCGCTGCACCCACTGCAGACTACCGTCCGCACCGCTGCACACACTGCAGGTTACACCTGCACATTTCTGGCGA